>PVKH010024422.1:0-13624 GCA_004027955.1 Chaetophractus vellerosus
ACTGGGGCAGGGGATGGATCACCAGTGTGGGGTGTCAGTGATCAGGGATACATGGGAGGAAGTTCACCTGGACATACATATAGGTATATAAATGTGTTCAAATGTTCATGGGGCATTGTCACAGTGGGTGGAGCTTCACACAATAACCCAAAGAATATTGAAATCCCATCCTGGAGAGCTCTGCCACATTCTCTAATGGAACAGCAACAATTCTCCAAGTATAGGGGCAATGACTAGCGAAGGAGGATGGTCCACTGATGGGTCCTTGATATTGATGACTATGCTTATGAGCCTTTGCTCCTGAAATTGAAACTAAGCCTAGTGTTATAGGGCGCCTAAGAGTTACCTCCTGAGAGCCTTCATGTTGCTCAAATGTGGACTCTCTCTAAGCCAAACTCAGCATATAAACACTTTACCTTCCCCCCAGCATGGGACATGACTCCTGGGGATGAGCCTCCCTGGCACTGTGGGATTACTACTAAGCACCAACTAGCAATGCAACTGGAAAAAGGCCTCAAATAAAAGGGGGAAAAGGTAAAGACAAATGAGTTTATATGGCTAAGAGACTTCAAAGTGAGTCGGGAGGTCATCCCAGAGGTAACACTTATGCACATCTCAGCAGGATCTCATTGACTGCCAAAGTAGATACTACCCCAAATAGTGGGGCTCCTGAGGCCTCTGGAGGCACCCAGGTCCCATAGTCAGGGCAGAGAGCTTCAGAGTTTGGTGCCTTGCCAGTGGGCCCTACTTTGGAGTTTGTGCTCCTGAGAGTGATAGAGTTGGACTCAGTTATGGCTTCCCTACACATGACTCATCTGTCCCTTCTATTTGAACCTACAGTTGTTACTGGAATTGGTAGATGTATGTCCAGGAAACTTAAATCTTTGGGCTGTCCATGTGCCAGCTGGGCCCTGAGCCTCAGCAGAGTTGCAACACCTACTCTCCAGTTCACTGGATTCACCCAGGATAACTAACAAAGAGGTGAGGATTGAGAACCACCATACTGAGGAAACGAGAGAGCCTACAACTGCAAGCAAGAGAGTCCCACCCATTGGCTGTATGTGATTGAAGGGCCCTCTCAATTAGAGGTGTAGACATCACCATCCCAGAATCCTCAGGATTGGGGAAAGAACTATGGACTAGAGTCGACTTACTGGTATTATAATACAGACTTACTGTGATTCAAGCAATGGAAGAAATTACAACATTGATGTGGAGGCAATGGCCACTGGAGGCTCTGAGGGCAAGAGAGAGGGAAATACAGGTGTAATATATAGGGACATTTTCGGGACTTGGGAATCGTCCTGAGTGACACTGCAAAGACAGATATAGGCCATTATATACCTTCCAATAACATACAGAATTGTGTGGGAGAGTGTAAACTACAATGTAAGCTATAATCCATGCTCAGTGGCAATGCCCCAAAATGTGTTTATCAATTGAGATGAATGTACCACACTAATGAAGGATGTTGTTTATGTGGGAAAATGTAGGTGGTATGCAGAGTGGAGCATATGGAAATCCCTATATTTTTTATGTAACATTTATGTAATCTAAGTATCTTAAAAAAATAAAAATATATATTGAATAAAAAAAGAAGTAAATGCACATGCTTGTTATGGAAATGAAATAATGAAACCAATGGTCATAGGTAAAGTGAACAGGATTTGCAGGGGACAGCTGCCTAGGAATAAGAATGTTCACTGTTCTCTTTTAATATTTAATATGTTTATTATATGTAACTTTCAAAATTAAACCTCTTCTTATTAGGAAAAAAAGCCAGCAGATGGAAGATGTAGTTGTAAGACCAGTCCTGTGGGCATATTATAACATATTATAAACCTACAGTAAGTAAAAATGTTGCACCAGCACTCAAACTGCCAGGTCAGGGCATAAGAAAGAACTGAAAACAGACCCTGTTAAACTAATTCTAGGTGGAAGTGAGGAGATTAAAAGACACTGTTACAGTTTGATGTAATTCCAAAAATCCATACTGAATCATGCTTGTAAACTGATCTGTTCATCTGGGCAAGATTGGATTATGATTAGGGTGTTGACCGGGCCACTCAGTAGGGCACTGAGCCCTGCCCTTTGATGGGTGTGGTCTCAAGTATAAAAGGCAAGCCAAAAGACAGAGGGAGCAGATTTGAGAAGCAGATTTTTGAGGAGCAGTTCTGATGTTAGAGAGGACACCCCAGGAGAAGAGAAATGAGCTGTTCACCTGATAGTCTACAGCTGACTTTGTGGAGGAAGCGCTAAGCCCAGAGAGAAACGCAGCCCCGGGAGGAGAGGAACCCAAAAGGCCCGAGCCCTGGCAGACATCGGTAGCTGTCTTGCTCCAACACATGGACTTTGGTGAGGGAAGAAACTTATGCTTTATGGCCTGGTAACTATAAGCTCTACCCCAAATAAATACCCTTTATAAAGACCAAACAATTATTGGTATATTTGCAAAGGCACCCCCCCTTTGGCTGACTAATACAGACACCAACTAATAAAAAACTGAGTAAAAAATGGAACTGAATATTGCACAATACTATATAGGAGGAAACAGCTTCCAAAGTTTAAAAATGATAGAATGTCTATATACAAAAATATTAAAAGAAAACAATACTCTGGGGACAAAATTATTTGATGTAATAAATGATATACAATCTAAATAAAAGTTAATAGTATTAACACATAAAGATAATAAAGATTTATGAGGTAAAAACACTGAGAAACCCAATAGATAAATGGGCAATGGACCAGAACAGATAATGGGGGGGAGGGGAGGGGAGGGGACGGGGACTAGTAAATAAACCTAAGGAAAAGATATTACTGCTAACGAAAGTAATGCAAGTTGAAACAAACAAAGATCACATATTATTTACCTCTTGTATTAACAAAGATTTAAAAATAGTAATATCCAATCCTTGGGAGAATTAAATGAAAAATGTTCCCTTTTAACTTACTGATGGCAAGGTAAACTTGCACAATCCTTCCAGAAAACAATGAGCATTAAAAGGCTTAAAATGTTCTCTCTGACTTAATAAATCCATTTCTTAGAATACTCTTAAAGGAAATTCAGTATAAAAAAGTCTTAAGCACAAAGATGTTCATAACAGTATAATTTACATAAAATAACTGAAATTCTACCATCACTCACTTCACATTTATGTAGTCTTTACTGGTGGAACAGCTCTCCATGTGTCTCTACTGCTGTAGTTTCCAAGCTTTCTGTGTTCAAAGCAATTTTCAAATACTAGAACCTGACAGTCTACTTAGAAAAACTCAAAAAAAAAAAAAAAATATTTGGCACTGGCTTCTTGGTAAAGAGAATTGTCCATTCAGACTACCTATTCAAATAATTTTGAGACCATGTTCTTGCCAGGTGTTAGTAAACAGAACCATCCTTTCTTTGGCTCTGGTTGGTGATACACTGTACACTGTAGGATCTACTTAGTTTAGTAGTAGGCTACAGACACTGATGATTATAGGGAGCAGGATGTGTGTGATCCTTTCTGTATACATTTTAAAATCAAAGGATAGAATGAGATATACCAATAAACGCTTGTGAATGCTTTTTTCCCCCTGGAAGGACACACAAGAAACAACAGTGGCTGTTAACTTTAGGGGAAGAAATTGTGGTGGGATGGAGAAGAAAAGAAGTTGTAAGACTTCTATTTTTGATTTTCTATCTTTCCGCACTACTGGCATCTTTATTTTTACCATGTCCATATATGACTTTTTAATTCTAATGAAACAGAGCCATAATTCCTCAATTTAACAAAAAGTTCTCTCTACACAAATACAGGAACTTTAAAAGACAGATTTATCAATTGCTCAATATTATTCATCTTTTTTCTCGGTGACCTCTCCCTCTCCATCACATGAGACAGTTTATAGAAAGGAAAACAAAGTCAATGATCAAAACGGGTGAATAAATTCACCATTTTTAGCTATTTCACATTTAAGCGCCAACACAAAATTTACAATGCGTTTTCATTAAGCTTTTAAAGAGGCAGTTTATTTCTTAAATTTACCTAAGAGTACTGTTTCAGAAAAATTTCAAGTTGAAAACCTTCGTTTATAGTATCCGGTGCAATCTTTATTTCTGAGCTGAAGAACAAATATGGTAGGCAGTTAGGAAAAAAGTTTACTCTTGTCTTTATTATGCTGATTGCTCAGCAGTGAAATGGGGCTTTGGGGTAGAACTAGGTTATCAAAGACACACAGGAATCCTATATTTACATGGTACATTTACTGTCTTTTAGGCTGCCAAGCTCCTGAATTATTTAGATCATATACTTTAACTTCCTAATACTCAAAATTAGTATTTTCCTTCATTTATTAGTTAATCCCCTTTATAAGTTAAAATATTAGGCTAAACATATACATATCAGAAACACCTATTTACAAAATCAAATGTATATAAATACAGTTGAAATGACCAAGTTAAAGTTATTTTTAAAAGCTTAATATGTGTAGATGAGAATATCAAACAAAAATATATAGATCTAGGACTTCCAGGTAGATGGCATTGGAGTACCAGGTAGGCAGGGCTCATCTTTCACAAAAACAAGGGATGAAGGAAAAAAGCTATGTGAGGGAGCTACTATGGGGATCTGCAGACCAGGAGAGTGCTGAGACTCCAGAAGTGCAAGGGACAGAGAGATGAAGCTGAAACAAAAACTGTGAATTACCAGCCCCCATGGCCAGAATTGGCACTTCCCCCCTCCCTCTACCCAAGGCCACAATAGTCTGGATAAAATTGCTGCAGCCAACTGAGGGGGGGAACAGACAGCTTCCTCCCTGGGAAAAGGGAGGGTGCAGCAGAGGGGAGAAAGTGGTTTCACTTCAGTGAGTTTGGCAAGCAGAGCCTGCTTAGATGCTTGGCTCTGGCCACACAAGAATCACAGGTAAGTAGGCTGAAAGAGATACCTTCATGGAAAGTTTTGCCAAGCATTATCTGCTGGCCAGCCAGGAAACTGCAAGAAAAAAAAAACTTTTTGGAGTCTCTCTTCCGCCCTTGGATTGGATCTGTGCTCCACCAGTGAGTCCCTGGACCCATTTTGATAACTTTTAAGCCAGGGAATTTTAAAGACTCAGAAAAAGTTGAACCAAAAATTAAAGAAAAGACTTGAAACAAAACCACAAGGCAAGAGAGATAAACTGACCATGAGAGTTAATCGAGTAGGTTGGCAGAAAATACACCAAATGTAAAATAAGGGTTATAGTTAGTAGTGATACTTTGATGATTCTCTTTCATAGTTTGTTAAGAAATATTACACAACAATAGAAGGTGTTGGTGGTGGGGTGATGTATGGGAGCCCTCACAGTAATATGCACATTTGTTTCGTAAGTTCACAACTTTTACAATATATTTATTGTTTATTGTATGTTCAAGTATGAATGATATACTTCAATAAATTTTTGAATGAAAAAAGATACAGAACTACAAGATAAGCATAACTGAGAAATGAGTAACAATACTAGATGAAATTAATCAGTTAGAGAATAGAGATCTCAACATTTTAAAATAGTTTCCATTTATCATTTCATAATAAAGGTTCTTGCACAAATAATATGGAAGTAAGCTGAAGTTCAGTCCTTTGGTGTTAAAAATCCTAAATTACCTGACTACCAAAAAGAAAAAAAAACCTAGTTACTTGGAAGTATAAATAAGTTTTTAGGAAGAATATGTATGTATAAAACTAGAAAGAAACTACAGATATCTAATTACTCTTTTAATATGCAGGCTTAACTAAGCTCACAAGCTTTCATGCTTAAAAGAAACTAATCTTAAGTATATCAAAAGTTAAACAGGGAGTGGGTGTAGCTTAGTGGTTTGAGTGCCTGCTTCCCATGGTCGAGGTCCCAGGTTCGATCCCTGGTACCTCCTTAAAAAAAAACAAAAGAAAAAGTTAAACATGGTGGTATAAAAATATACCAAGTGTACCCTATGGATCACAGTTAGTGGTAATAGTCTGATCATGTTCTTTCATAATCTGTAACAAATGTTCCACAACAATATAAGGTGTTGGTGGAGGAGTGGGGTATGGGAATTCTGTACATTACACATGACTGATGATTGTTTCATAAGCTCACAACTTTGTTAGTAAAAAAATAAAATTAATTTTTAAAAAGTTAAACATTTCTCCTTCCTCGTATTTAAAGATACTTCACTTTTAGGAATGTTATACATTAAACCTATTTTAAGAAATCTGATTTTGATTCTTTTAAATGTTTAAAGCACTTTCCTTAATCTGGACAAAAAAAATCTACACAGGAATATAAACAGACATAATACTTTTGCATAGCAAGATTCTAACTGTCATACTTTTGATTCTATAATTTTTTGACACTTCGATTTCCATAGCATGGTTTATTCAGAGTGTTGTTCTCCTTAAAATTGCTAACAAGGGTTGTTTCTCCAAGTCCATTTTGAATGTCTTATTATTTCTGGAGGTAAAGCACCCAAATAAGTCCAAATAAATATTTATTAATATAAGTTTTCCCTATATAAGTTATAGGAACAAGGGAGTAGTAGCAATCAGGGTCTTGCAAATTCAAAACACAGGATGCTATTTTTTTTTAAGATAATCTAATTTAGCAGAAATAAAAAACACAATCATGATAGGTGAGGATGTGAAGAAACCAGTACTGCTACAAACTTGTGGGAGTATAAATAAGTATAGTCTTGTGGAGAATAATATGGTACTAATAAAATTCTAAATATGCACACGCCTACCCTTCAACCAGTAATTCCACTTATAGGTATCTATTTTGGGGAAATACTGCTGCATGAAGATACATAAATAGTATCATGGAAGGATCTCCAAGGAATGCTATTAATTGAAAATAAGACGAGTTGAAGGACACTATATAAAACATGTCATCTATGTACAACAAGACAAACTAAAAATTCACACAAAAAAGAAAACTGTGTATGTATGTACGTATATATGTATGTGCGTATATGTACATGCATGCATTGTTAATAAAGATTTGGAAGGAGATTGATCAAACCATTAAAAATGACTAGGATGAGTTTAGGGCAGAGAGGCAGTATAGAATAAAAAAGGGAGTATCATTATTTTTGTATTCTTTGGAAAACTCATTTGAATGTATTAATGTATTACTTGAGTAACTTACTTAAATATTGTAACTTAAAAACAAACTAGGATTTTTCCAATTAAAAATTGGATTATAGATGTAAAATGAAATATATATATATAAAATCAAGACTTAACCCAACACTATAATAAAAGAATACCATAGTTTTGCTAAATAGTTTATTCCAAGAATAGTTCAATATGAGAAATCTATTAATGTAAGTCACTGCAATTACATATACACTTAAATTTTTTTATTATATGAAAAATTTCAAACAAATACAAAAGCAGACAGAATAATATCATGAGTCTCTCTATATACATCACTCAACATGATTATATTTTAAAGGAAAAAATGCTGGAAAAGGGTCTGATAAAATTCAACATCTATTCCTGACAAACAATTAGAAATCCTGGACCAGAAGAAAATATATTTTAAACCTACTTTTAAGATTTGGAAATGTTTGCTACCAGACTTTATACAGAACCCTTAAATTATGAAAGATCAACTGTTTAAATTTCTATTGTTTGTGAAAAATTCTTGATTGTGTAAATCCTTTAAGTACTGGAGAATATACTAATTACTGCAAAGAGAAACAAGAAATTAGGTACAAATATTTGAAAGAAAAGTACCAATCATTATTTGGAAATACATCATTGTCCAACTAGAACCCCAATGTACTTCATTATCAATTCATGGCAATTCTTCAGCTTTACCCCAATCCACTTAACTCTCACTTCCTGTACTACTTTGAAGCAAATCCCAGACATCATATTATTTCATTCATAAATAATTCAGTATGGATCTCTAAAAGATAAGTTCTATTTTTTAAAAATGTAACTTTAATACTATTATCTCAACTTAAAAAAAAATCAACAATTCCTTACTGTCAAATATCATTGTCACATTTTTATACTGCTGTTTAAATTAGGATCCAAATAAGTGACTAACTGAGATGTATCTTAAGATTTATTAGTCCAGAGGTTCCCCTTCCCCTTTTCATTTATTTGTTGAAGAAACCAGGTCATTTGCCTAGTATAGCTGCCTAGAGTCTGGATTTTGCCAACTGCAGCCCCATTATCATTTAACATGTTTCTCTGTCCTATCAGATTTAAAGGCTTAAGTAAGATTTAGGTAGAATTTTTGGTCAAGACTATTTCATAGGTGGTTTTGTTCTTCCATAAGTAGACCAAAGTATTTCTGGTTGTCTTGTTTTTGTGATGTTAATATTCACTGATGATAAACACTTAGGGGCAAAAATGGTATTGATGTGATAACCCAATCAATGAGAAGACTAAACTAATTTGTCACAAGAGTGGAAAAAAATACCTAGATTATATGTTTTCACTTATATATTGCTTTATAATTGTAATTGTCTTCCAATTTTTTATGAAGAATATTTTATTCTATGTCCTTCCTCTACTTACTATATAGCTATTTACCACTCCTAGATCTTTACATGTTGTATATTCTTAAAGTGAGGCCTGCCTTTGGGGTGTGTGTGTGTGTCTATTGTTACTGTTGGTATGTTGAGAGCCAAAGCCAAGGGTGGAGTGGCTGACGAGTGAAGAAGAGGGAAGAAATGTAAGGCACATCACAGAACAGCAATGTCAGTGTAAAAGGATAGCAACTGAGAGCAAAGACTAGGAGGGCAGACTGGGCCACGTTGTACAGTCTTAAATGCCTTACTCTTGGAAGGGTTTTTAACAGAGCTTCTAATGTCCTTTTGATCTATCCTCCAATGGTCTTTCTAGCCTCATTCCTTACACAAATCTCACTTGCAGGTACATGCCAACTGAAATGAACTACCTGCAATGAGGAGCTACTTGCAGTTTACCAAGCACCCCCTGTTCTGCTGCTGCCTCTGGGCCTTCACCTACCATCCCACCTCTGTATTTCTGATTAACCCCTCCTGAAGGAGGGGCAGTGTTTACCACCATATTTCCATTGCATAGTTTTGTTTTTTTTTAAATAGAGCAGTTATAGGTTTACAGAAAATATATGCAGAAAATACAGTTCCCATATTCCACCACCCTCCCTGCATAGTTTTCTCTGTTAACACTTTGCATTAGTGTGGTACCTTTGTTAAAACTGATGAAACAGTATTATTATAGTTATACTATTTAACTATATTCCATAGTTCACATGAGGGTTCACTCTTTGTCTTGTAGTCCTTGGTTTTTAAAAAAATTTTATTCTGGTAACATATCTATAACCTAAAATTTTCCATTGTAACCACTTTCCAATATTCTGTGCTGTTGATTATATTCACAATATTGTGCTACCACCACCTTCCAACTTTTAAAAATACTTGCTTAATTATCTCATTCAGAGGATGAGCTACTGGACAGTATGTACAAGACCCAGAAGACGATGCTCTTTAATATGTGCATAAAACACCTAGTTTAGTACTTATTTACTCTTTCATTATTCACTAGTATTCTTACTAGACGCTGGTACCATAAAAAGAAATAAAATAAGCAGTAATGCCTTCCTACATGAAGAAGCCTACAATAGAAAGAGATATTTACACAAAAAACTACAATAAAAGGCAAGGAAGTAACTGTCATATTCATTAGTATCACTCAACTATTGAGGGCTTATCTGCATGAAGCACAGTGCTAAAGGCTTTACAAACTTTATTTTAGAACATCCTAAGTTAGATATTATATACTCGTTTCGTGAAAGAAGACACTGAGGCCTGAAAAGGTTAAGCAATCTGCCTAGGCAGTATTATAAGTGCAGACTTGGGATTCATTTCAAAGTCCCTCTTCATAACCACAAGGGACATATTCAACTACATAATTTAAATATTGACTAGAAAGAGATATCAGAGGGATGAAGCAAAGTGTGAAAGGAGGTATTTTTGGTTCAGGAGCAGAATGGAGCATAAATTCTATCTTTTAATTTGCTAAATAACTATGTTTAGGAAATGAATGTTCCTAGTTTGGAGAGAAACAAAGGGTCCCAGACTAATGGGAGAAAGACAGTAAATCAAAGATTACAATATAATGTGACCATTATTGGTAGAATAAATAAATCAACCTTTCTGGAAGGCAAACCAACATTATTTAAAAATTTAAAAGTTCACCAGTATTCATCTCAAAATCCATCAGTATTCATCTTTTTGGGGGAGGACACAGGAAGAATAGACAAACTCTTAACTGTAGTGACCACAAGAAAGTGAGCCATATGTTTAAAATGCTGGAATTTTCAAAGAAGTGGCCTATATAAATTCTGTAAAAGTAAAAAATATTTTAAAACACTATTTTAAAAAGATAAAATAATAAACAAAAAAACAAAATAAAACAATATAAGAAATACTGAAACATGGGCTATATTAAATACTGTAGAGGCAATTAATTCTGCTCAGAAGGCGACTTAAAAAAAGCTTCTGGGGAAGTGGATGTGGCTTAAGCATTTGGGTGCCTGCCTACCACTTGGGAAGTCCTGGGTTCAGTCCCAGTACCTCCTAGAGAAGACAAGGAAGACAGCAAGCTGACACGGCCAGCTGGCGTGGCAAGCTGACTCAAGAAGACACAATAAGCAGACACAATGAGGAAACACAATGAGAAACACAACAAAGCAGGGAGTGGAGGTGGCTCAAACAAGCACCACTCTCCCACATGGGAGGTCCTGGGTTTGCTTCCCAGTGCCTCCTAAAGTAGAGGAGCAAGACAGTGAGCTGATGCAAAAGGCTGGCGCAGCAAGCTGAAGCAATGAGATGACGCAACAAGGAGACACAAAAAACAGGGAGCAGATGTGACTCAAGCAATTGGGTGCCTCCCTCCCACATGGGAGGTCCCAGGTTTAGTTCCCGGTGCTCCTCAAGAAGATAAGCAGGCACAGCACACAACGATCAGACAGAGCGCAGGCAGCAAGCACAAACAACAGGGGTTGGGGGTGGGGATAAATAAATAAATAGAGGGGCCAGCTGTATAGCCCAGTGGAAAGGGCACCAGTACACCACATGGGAGGCCCTGGGTTTGGTTCCCGGGGACCTCTCCAAGCGGTCAGACAGCCTTGAGAAAGGCAAGCGGCCGTGGGCAGGGCAAGAAGCCGCCGTGGGCAGGGCAAGTCACCCGCAAAACACGGAGCTGAGCCGCCTGCGAATCACGGAGCTGAGCCACCCGCGAAACGGAATGGAGGGGGCGAGCCGCCTGCGCGGAGGGCCGACTCGGCGCGACGCTGCAAAACGGGGGGAGACAAGAAGCAGACATGGAAGAACACAGAAGAATGAACACACAGCAAGAGCAAGCAGAAAGGGGGGGGATATGTAAGAACAACAATAAAACAAACAAACAAACAAACAAATAAAAAAAGTTGTATTCTATTAGTAATTCCATGGATTACCATGTGATCTTGGGCAAATCACTTTGTCTTTTGTGTGCTTCAGTCTCCTCATTTATAAAGTGGAATAGCAATGCCTGTGTGCTACTTCAAAATGTTGTGGGAAGGATCAAATGTGAAAAAATGTGTGAAAAGTATAAAATTTTAAACTAATAAAATGTCCTTTCTTCTCTGCTGCTAATATTAAATTTTTAGCTCAGCACTGTTCATTAGAACTTTCAGCAATGATGGAAAAGTTCTTTTATTTGCAATGTCCAATATGGAAGCTATTAGTCACATGTGACTTTTGAACACTTGAAATACAGCTAATGTAACTAGTGAATTTTTACTTTGATTTGATTTTAATTAATTTAAATTTAAACAGCTACTGTGAATAGTGGCTATTTTATTGCACAGTTCAGTCTTAAGTCTATTTCTTTTCCACCTCTCTTCCCATCTAAATAATGGCAAATATAAGACCATTAGTAAACAAGAAATTTCTCAAAAACACTTTTCACTTAAAATAATTAAACTTTTGAGAGATGCTAGAAAAGTACCTTAAACTCTTAGATATCATCTGAGTTTTGAAGGTCAAATTATTTTTAAGGATGTATTATAGAAACCTCGAATTGACTAACCATGGACTATATACGCTACAATGTTTAAAAGGAAGAGTAAAATTTTTTTAATGTTTACTTTGGTCTATGAGGAATTTTTAAGGCAAAAAAAAATCACTGAAGGGAAGCGGTTATAGTTTGGTAGTTGAACACCAGGTTCAATTCTGGGTACCTCCTCAAAAAAAAAAAAAAAAAATCACTGTAAGTCTTTAGCAAAAGGACATCAATCATTAAATAAATCTTACCTTTAGCTCTGCTTGTATGAACCCTTGCGCGCACCCAAACAACTTCATCAGCTTTTTGAACTGTCAAGTCTCTGACCCAAACCAAAACTCGATCTGCAGCAAATAAGTGAAACAATTTTGTAATTCAGAATTTACAAAGAGATCATAATTATTTCAGTTTGACAGCTAGTGTAAATACTTGGCATCATCGTAAATAAATCTCAATCTTTAACATGCATTCTAGAGCATTCCATATGCAATTTGCCTCAAGTTTTGTGAAATGTATTTTCTAAAAGCATGTCAAAAATCCATCCAATTCTCTATCATCTTCACTGCCACCACCCCAAACCAAGCTACTAGCATATGTCGTCCAAACTACAGCAATAGCCTCCTAACTGGCCATTCCTTGGTCCCCTTCTAATTCAGTCTCTATACTGCTGAAAACATTTTAATTTTAATAACTTCTAAGGTCAAACACCTGCCCATACCTGAAGCGGACACACTATTTTTGTCTGCATGCCCACAGTGTCTAAGTCAGCTAGCCACAGGAGAGGGACATCTGCCAGGCCTGGGCAATCACAATACCCTACTTCCCAGAACACAGTGACTGATACAGGAAGGACGTGTTACTCAAACTGAGCTAATCAAAGTCCTTCACTGGGAATGAAGTGCTGTCTCCCTGGGGATGCTAAACTGAGATGGGATAGGCTCAGAGTTGCAGTCCCCATCTTTTCCACCACATGAGTTTGCAGGGAGAATAAGAACAATACCCTAAAGGAAGCAGAGTCAAGAGGTGGAGACAGAGAACCCCGAAGATGCTTCCTGATCCCTAAATCCAACATTCTTGATGCCATCTTACACTTTGCATCGTAGTTACATTAAATTCACATTTTGGCTGCAAGTAAGCCCAACTATTATGTCCCCCAATACTTCTAACAAAGAACTACAATCAATCTAGAACAGGGGTTCTTAACCTTTTTTGTTCCACAGACCCCTTTGCCAGTCAGGTGAGAACCATGTACCCCTTACCATGTCCACACTATACTGTGCATTATTTAATAAATATATCACACCCGCACCAACATGTTCCCACAAGAAAAATGTTTTTTTGAATTTCAATTCAAGCTCATGGACCCCTGGTTAAGAAACCCTGATCTAGAGTCCTCAAAACAGGAAAACTTTAACAAAACAACTATTATATGAAGATAGCAATACAAGGCCAAGAACCAGAAATCATTAATTTCTAAAAATGTAACAATGTGAATGCTAGAGAAAAAAATTTAAGTATTAATTAAAAATACACTAAGACATGACACAATATCAAGAGTAAGAAAAGATCCCTATTCTCAAAGTTTA
>PVKH010024423.1:0-13631 GCA_004027955.1 Chaetophractus vellerosus
AAAAAAAAAAAAAAAAAAGAAAAAAGGGGGAAAATAAAAACTTGATGCATATAATCAATACTTTGTGGTTTCTGTATGTTTTAAAGAATTCTGTAATGTTTTCATTGTTGAGAATAGACAGATATGGGTTAATGGTATTACTGCATCTCAACACCTAAATATTTTCAATGGTCAATTTATCCACATCTTCCTTTCTTAATATTCCCTCCTACTATACTTTCTTTTTTGAGATTTAATCATTTTTCTCCAGTACTCTAAATAAATTTTGTAGGTACTTTCACCATTTGGTGTTGACTTTATTTTAATTTAAAAAATAATTCTTGGAGGTCTGCTCTTCATGAAGCACTATAAGGAAAAAGGAGATGAGGGAAGGAGTATGACTATTACAAAAAAGGCATTATCTCTGCCCTCCAAAGCATTTTTATCCCTTCTTGGAAGACAAACATGCACAAATAATACAAAGATATGAACAAAAATTAAATAGATTTCTATGGGGTTTGGTGGATGGGGAAGCTTTCCATGGTTTCTTCATTAGAGCCTACCAGTATATAGAAGAAAGTGAAAAGAAGTCATTTTTCCCCATGATTCTCTTGATGGATGATGTTCACATGCACAGTGTGTTCCCATGAGCAAATCCAGATTATCATTTTCACATAGATATAAATAGACTGCAAGAAATGTGTGATTCACTAAGACCTAGCTCAGCAGTTCTCACACTATTTGGTATTAGGCACCTTCATACACTTAAAACATATTAAGGACTCAAAGAACTTTTGTTTATGTAGGTTATGTAAATTTATAGTTACCATATTAGCAATTCAATCTGAAAATTTAGAAATGTTTATTATTAAGTGTATTAGTCAGCCAAAGGGGTGCCTTTGCAAATATACCAATAATTGGTTGGTCTTTATAAAGGGTATTTATTTGGGGTAGAAGCTTACAGTTACCAGGACACAAAGCATAAGTTTCTTCCCTCACCAAAGTCCATGTGTTGGAGCAAGACAGCTGCTGACGTTTGCCAGGGTTCAGGCTTTTTGGGTTCCTCTCTTCCCAGGGCTGCATTTCTCTCCTGGCTTAGCGCTTCCTCCACAAGGTCAGCTGCAGACTATCAGGCGAACAGTTCATTTCTCTTCTCCTGGGGCGTCCTCTCCAATATCAGAACTGCTTCTCAAATCTGCTCCCTCTGTCTTTTGCCTTGTCTTTTATACTTGAGACCACACCCACTGAGGGGCGGGGCTCAATGCTCTACTGATGTGGCCCAGTTAACGCCCTAATCATAACCTAATCATGCCCAGATGAACAGATCCGTTTACTAGCATGTTTCAATATTGATTTTTGGAATTCATAATTACATAAAACTGCCAAACCATTACATCAAGTTATATAAAATTAACAGTAATAAACTTATTACATGTTAACATCAATGCTATATTTTAGTGAAAAAAAAACCTTTGCAAATCTTTCTAATGTTTCACTTAAAAGAGAGTTGAATTCTCAAATCTGCTTCTGGATTCAAGGTGTTGAAAAATGTTGAATATTCATGGTAGAAGAAATAAAATCCAATCTCACACAGATATGAAGTTAGACAAGGGTGAACAGAACAGATCCTGAGAGAGTTTGGTGACCCCCAAGGGTCCTTTATCATGCTTTGAAAACCACTACTCTAGCTCTACCCCTTCCTCTCATTCAAGGATGCATATGGAAATATAAGTAAATGGGGGTGGCAGTTTTAAAATAAAAAGTTTAAGTTTTTTAAGTGAATGCTTGGCAATATTCCATAACACATTACTTATGATGCACTTTACATCTGATCATTGCTCATTTGTCAATACTTATCTGGACTTCTGCTGTTAAAGAGGGCTACATTTAAATCTATTTTATGCGTTTAGTTCAGCAGCCCTCATTTGACTTTTGCTAATTTCTTTATTTCTCTTAAACCAGTTTGTTACTTCCTATCCTGCCAGAAGTGACAGGATATAGTTATAGAACTCAACCTCACTACTAAGTGTGTCTAAATAGTCTCCTTTCATACTTTTTGCCTCTCTTATTTAATTTATTTGCTCCTTGGATTCAGATGCTGCTGGAGTAAAGCAAAAATTCCAGTATATTATATCCTTTTACATCATCTAAAAATCGAGATCATCCCTCAAAAAATTACGAATTATTCTTCACCTTCCAATACCTTCCATTAATTATGTCCTTTTTCCTTTCCCTAGTCAATAACCACTGTGGGATCTTTAAATATGCAAATATGCCCTGACCCAAAACTGCAGCAAAGAACATGGACTCAGCTTTTCTTGATATTAGGATTCCTGGTTCTCAATATTTGGCTGCAATGACTCACAAATTGACTGCACAGAGTTCTGTTTTTACTACTAAGAAGAGAAATCCTATAACATAGTCAAGCATGTATTCAGATAACAATATTACTAATATCATAAGTTAATTTACAGAAAGTCATTAAGGAATGTTGTTTTACTACTCCTCTTAGAGTCATTTGCTTTTTAACACTTTACTAACTGTGTCAGTTTGATATTATTTTATGAATCTAAAAAAGAGAAAGATTATGTTTGTAAACTAATCTATTCCTATGTTTAGGGGCCTTTGATTAGATTACCTGATAAGGTTGCCTTAGGGCTTTTGATTGGACTATGTTAGTGAGTTGTGACTCAGGTTGAGTCTCCGCCCCTTGATTGGTCTGATAAAAGGAGACACAAACAGACAAAGACAGAGGTAAAAGGGAGCCGGTGTTTTTGATTCTGCAATGTGAGAGAGAGGATTGGTTAAGCACAAAGCCTCCAAGAGGCTGGGCCCATGGAGTAGCTCAAGAAACTGCCTGATAGCTTACAGCTGAACTTGGGAAGAGAGCTGAATAGCCAAGACTGCTATAGGGGCCTGGAAAGAGACAAGCCCTATACCTGGTTGCACACAGCTGAGATTAAAGAGATTGTAGAGCCTAGAAGGAAAGATAGAGGCCAGGCAGAGATTGCCCGCCATCTTGCTTCAACACATGGCAACTGACTTGGGTGAGAAAGCATCTCTTATAGTGACTTGAGTTGGACTCTTCATGGCCTTGAAACTGTAAGCTTTTACACCAAATAAATACCCTATATAAAAATCAACACATTTCTGGTACTCTGCATTGGCAGCCCTTTGGGAAACTAAACACTAACAAAACCTATTTTATCTTCATTATTGTTCAACAATCAATTCAGTTATCTCTATTTATTTTCTAGAACATTCCCAGGAGTGTTGCTTAAACTTCTTCAAATTCCTAGCCTTATCCTCATTCCTTCTACTGATAGCAGAAAAGAAACATTTTTGTTCTACTAAAATCATAGCCATTCAACAGGAACTCCATGCAATTCCCTTCATCAACCTTAATATCTGTCTGCACCTTCAACTTCTGTCATCATTTCTTCTATCTCAAGAAACTCTTCCTTCAATCCTGCTCTCCATTCACACTGTTAACACATTTCTTTCTATTTGTTCATTTATCAGATATTGATGTATCAAGACAATATTTTAAGCATTTTGGTGAATTCCTAGATGAACATGCTTTTAAAGAAACATTTTTAATCAGTAGACATGAAAAGGACAAGTTACACTGTGAATTAAAAAGATGTAGGGGGACTTCTGGGAAGATGGCAGGCTAGAAAGACATGAGACACTCTTCTCTTGTGTCTAAAGGATAGGCAGAAATAGTGTGGAAAAAAGTTTTCTAGGGTTTAAGATACCAGGGGGAGGCTAGACACTGCCCAGAAGAGAGAGGGACAAAGGAAATGAATTTCAATGGTAAAATCTGAGTTAAAAGGGGCAGCTGCTAGTGCTCATACCTCCTCCACACTAAAGACACATTTGAATACTCAGGCCTTTGGGCCTGTGGCTACAAAGGGGGCCCCGGGAATCCACCTCCCCAGGAAAGGGGAGAGGGGCACAGCCTAAGGCTGACTCAACTTTTGACCCACAAATTTGGTCTGCTGTATCCCATCAGTCCTTACAGGTGAGATAGGGCTGTTCAATTGTTTGCCTTGGAAGCCAGCTTGAGGTTAAAGAAATCCAGGACTAAAGATATGTGACCCTCTCAATCTCCCTCTCTACTAACCAGGACTGATTGTTAAGGATGCAGAGCAGAGTGGAATTATTTCAGACTTGGGAAAAGGTAGGAGGCTGTTAGCAAAGGTTGGAGCACTGTCTCTGCGAAAGTTTGAATTACAAGCCTCTAAGCCTTCAGGCAGGAACCTATATCACATTGATCCATTCAGTTTTGCAGCAAACACAAAACTCTGATGAGGCATTGAACTGAGAGGGCTACCAAAGCACACCATCTGTTGGCAGACCAAGGAAGTGCCCATGAGGAAATAAAAAGTAAATAAGTAAGAAAGACTTTTCTGGGACTTTATGACCTCCCTCCCCAAGGCCCTAGGAAGTAGGTGTGCAACCCATTACTGGGTCCAGAACTCAATTTTGAGCAACTAACAGGGACAATCCTAAAAACCGAGGTTGTACCAAGAATCAAAGAATAGCTGTAACAAATAGCCTCCTGCCACTAAATCCATAAGAAAGAAAGACAAATTACACTTCCAAGTAAATGTACCATCCTAATCAGATGCCTAGACAGAACTAAAAAATTATGAGTCATGCTAAAAAAATGTCAGACATACCCAAGAAAAGGACTGTATCAAAGCCCCATAAGAGATGCAGGATTTGAGACAACTAATTAATGAGATGCACACAAATTTCCAAAATAATATTAATGAGTTGATAGACAATATGACTAAAGAGATAAATGACATCAAGAAGACATTGATCTGGGAAACGGATGTAGCACAACTGGTTGGGCTCCCATTTACCACAAGGGAGGCTCTGGGTTCATTTCTCGGGGCCTTCTGGTGAAGACAAGCCGAGCCACGCAGAGCAGTGAGCTGACAGCCCGTGCGGTGTAATGAGCTGGTGCAGCAAGATGATGCAACAAAGGGAGACAAGCAGACACAGAAAAATGCACAGCAAATGGACACAGCAAGCACAAGCAGCAAGGGGAGATAAATAAATAAAATAAATCTTAAAAAAAAAAAAGACATTGATCAAACACAAAGAAGAATTTGAAAACCTTAATAGAAAAGTTACAAAGCTCATGGAAATGTAACACATGATAGGTGAGATGAAAAAACACGTTAGAGGCATTCAACAGCAGACTTGAAATGATACAAGAAAGAATAAGTGATATTGAAGACAGAGCAGCTGAAATTGAAGAAAGAAGAGAACAGAGAGAGAAAAGAATGGAAAAAATTGAGCAGGGCCTCAGGGAGTTGAATGGCAACACAAAACACAGCAACATACTTGTCATGGGAGTTTCAGAAGAAGAAGAGAAGGGAAAAGGGGCAGAAAGAGCATTTGAGGAAATAATAGCTGAAAATTTCCCAACTGTCATGAAAGAAATGAACTTACATGTCCAAGAAGCACAGCATACCCCAATCAGAATAAATCCAAATAGACCTACTCCAGGACACAAACTACTCAGAATGTCAAACGTCAAAGATAAAGAGAAAATTCTGAGAACAGCAAGGGAGAAGCAAACCATTACATACAAGGGATGCCCAGTAAGACTTATTCCAGATTTCTCATCAGAAACCATGGAGACAAGAAGAAAGTAGTATGATACAATTAGGAACTGAAAGAGAAAACTGCCACCTGGGAATTCTTTATCCAGCAAAATTGTACACCAAATATGAAGGTGAGTATAAAATATTCACAAAAAACAGAAACTAAGAGAGTTCATAAACAAGAAT
This sequence comes from Chaetophractus vellerosus, assembly GCA_004027955.1. Lineage (NCBI taxonomy): Eukaryota > Metazoa > Chordata > Mammalia > Cingulata > Chlamyphoridae > Chaetophractus > Chaetophractus vellerosus. The sequence continues at coordinate 5,790 of PVKH010024423.1, forward strand.
TCACCTTTGCAGGATATATTAAAGGAAGCCTTAGAGCCCAAAAGATAAAGAGAGGATATGAAGGCTTGGAGGAGAGTATAGAAGAAAGAATAGCAGAAAGGATAACCAAAAGAGTAAAAAGACAGAAGAAAATACAATATGACATATGAAAACCAAAGAATAAAATGGTGGAAGTAAATAATTCATTTACAGTAATATCATTGAATGTGAATGGATTAAACTCCCCAATCAAAAGATATAGGCTGACAGAATGGATAAAATACATGAGCCATCCATATGCTATTTACAAGAGACTCACCTTAGACCCAGGGATACAAACCAGCTAAAAGTGAAAGGTTGGAAAAAGATACTCCATGCAAGTAGTAACCTAAAAAGAGGAGAGGTAGCTATACTAATATCAGCCATAACAGACTTTAGATGCAAAAAAGTTTTAAGAGATACAGAAAGCCATTATATATTAATAAAAGGGATAATCCACCAGGAAGATATAACAGTCATAAATATCTATGCACGTAACCAGGGTGCCCCAAAATACATGAGGCAAACTCTGGCAAAACTGAAGGGAGAAAAAGACATCTCTACGGTAATCATTGGAGATTTCTAACACACCACTCACATCATTAGATAGAACAACTAGACAGAAGATCAACAAGAAAACAGAGAACTTGAACAATATGATAAATGAGTTAGACCTAACAAACATATACAGAATGTTGCACCCAAGCTTAGCAGGTTATACATTCTTCTCAAGTACCCATGGATCTTTCTCCAGGATAGACCACATGTTAGGTCACAATGAAACTCTCAATAAATATAAAAAGGTTGAAGTTATACAAAGCACTTTCTCAGATCATAATAGAATGAAACTGAAAGTAATTAATAGACAGGAAAGAGGTAAAGTCACAAATGTGTAGAGGCTAAACAACACACTCCTAAATAATCAGATGGTCAAAGAAGAAATTGCAAGTGTAATCAGTAAATACATTGAGACAAATGAAAACAAGAATACAACTTATCAAAACTATGGAATACAGTGAAGGCTGTCTCAAGAGGGAAATTAATAGCTCTAAATGCTTATATAAAAAAAGAAGAATGAGCTAAAATCAAAGATCTAAATGAACAACTGGAGAGTATAGAAAAAGAACAGCATACCAATCCCAAAGCAAGCAGAAGGAAAGAAATAATAAAGATTAGAGCAGAAATAAATGAAATTGAGAACAAAAAAAATAGAGAAAATCAACAAAACCAAAAGCAGGTTCTTTGAGAAAATCAATAAAATTGACAAACCCCTAGCTAGACTGACAAAGAAAAAAAGAAGGGAAGATTCACATATATACAATCAGAGATGAAGGGTGGAAATTACGACTGACCCCACAGAAATAAAAAGGAGCATAAGAGGTTATTATGAGAAACTGTATGCCAACAAACTAGACAACCAAGATGAAATGGACAAATTCCTAGTAATGCACAAACAACCTACACCGCAGCTACAAAAAATACAAGAATTTAACAAACCAATCACATTTAAAGAGATTGAATTCATCATCTAAAATCTCCCAATAAAGAAAATCCAGGACCAGATGGCTTCACAGGTGAATTTTATCAAGCATTTAGAAAATAATTAACACCAATCTTGTTTAGACTCTTCCAAAAAATTGAAGAGGAAGGAAAATTATCCGAAACATTTTATGAAGTCAACATCACCCTAATACCAAAACCAGATAAATATACTACGAGAAAAGAATATTACAGACCAATATCTCTAATGAACATAGTTGCTGAAATTCCCAAGAAAATACTTGCAAATCAAATTTAACAGGATATCAAAAGACTTATGCATCACGAACAAGAGGGATTTATTCCTGGTATGCAAGGCTGGTTAAACATACGAAAATCAATCAACATAATACACCACATTAACAAATTGAAGGGAAAAAACCACATGATCATCTCAACCAATGTGGAAAAAGGCATTTGTCAAAATCCAGCATCCTTCCTGATAAAAACACTTCAAAAAATAAGAATAGAAGGAAAATTCCTCAATATGATAAAGGGCCTGTATGAAACATGCACAGCCAACATCAAACTCATTGGGGCAAAGTTGAAAGCTTTTCCTTGAAGATTGGAAACAGGACAAGGAAGAAAAACACTCATTATTTGTGGATGACATGATCCTATATTTAGAAAATTCTGAAATGTCTGCAACAAAGCTACTTGAGATAATAAAGAAGTTCAAAAAAGTGGCAGTGATGGATGTAGGATGACCAAATACCTGAAAGTAAGTTGTTTCTCTCCCTACTACTAGAATACAGAGGAAAGAATTATATGTAAATTAAAAGACAATGAGATGTACCCTCTATTAGTGCCAAATTCCATTTCTTGTGGTCAAGAACATCCTGTTGACTCAATGAAGTATGAAAACCAACTTCAACTGGTTGGCCAGACCTGCACAGAAGAAGCCCCTGGCTGTCCTCATTTCAACTTGCTTAATTAACATAGTAAAATTTCCATCCCAGGGTGGAGTTATCCACCCTTTTTTTGATCATGCAATGTGTGTGCAAGTGTGATTTCCTGATCATACTAATCATACAATTATATAACTAGCTATGTATGTTCATCCATATGCATAAAATCTAATGCATTATCAAAGCAACTGCTAAGTATTAATTTAGGTATATAAGCAAGAGTAAAACTGCAGCACAGGGGGTTGGGTCTGAGTCGCTTAGACTGACCTTTTCTCCCATCTACAAACATAATAAATGTAAGCTCTGCCTAACTGCCATGTTAAAGTTTTTTTTTTTCCTCTACATCTCTGGTTATCCCCAAAGGCCCAGCTTAGGGGCCTAACAGCAGGATACAAGATCAACACGCAAAAATCAGTAATGTTTCTGTACACTAATATTGAACAATATGATGAGGAAGTCAGGGAGATAATTCCTTTTACAATAGCAACAAAAAGACTCAAATACCTAGGAATCAATTTAACCAAAGTACAGGACCTACATGCAGAAAACTACAAAACAATGCTAAAAGAAATCAATGAAGATCTAAACAAATGAAAAGATGATCTATGTTCATGGTTTGGAAGACTAAATATTGTGAAGATGTCAATCCTACCCAACTGATTTATAGAGTCAACACAATACCAATCAAAATTCCAACAGCCTACTTTAAAGAAATAGAGAAGGCAATTACCAAATTTATTTGGAAGGGAAAGTGCACCTGAATAACCAAAAGTATTCTAAAAAAGAAAAGCAACATGGAAGGAATTTCACTACCTGACCTTGAAACATATTACAAAGCTACAGTGGTCAAAAACAGTATGGTACTGGCAGAAAGATAGATACACTGATCAGCAGAATAGAATTCGGAGTCCAGAAATAAACCCTCACCTCTACAGCCAAATGGTTTTTGACAAACCTACCAAGCCCATGTAACAGGAGAAAACAGTCTCTTCAACAACTGGTGCTGGGAGAGCTGTATATCTCTAACCAAAAGAATGAAAGAAGACCCCTATCTCCCTCCCTATACAAGAGTCAATTCAAAATGTATCAGAAGACTTAAATATAAAAGCCAGGACCATAAAACTACCAAAAGAAAATGTAGGGAAACAGCTTAAAGACCTTGTGGTAGGTGGTGCTTTCTTGTACCTTACACCCAAAGCATGCACAGCAAAAGATAAAATAGAAAGATGGGACCTCCTCAAAAGTATACACTTTTGTACCTCACAGGACTTTGTCAACAGGGTGAAAAGGCAGCTGGCTCAATGGGAGAAAATACCTGGAAATCACATGTAGTTTCCTGGTTGCTAAGACAAATGCCATTGTTAAACAACAGGAATTTATTGGCACACAGTTTTGAGTCTAGAAGATGTGCAAAATTTAGGCATCAGTAAGGCAGTACTTTCTTTCCAAAGACTGTAGCATTCTTGGGTAGGCTGCTGGCACTCCTCAGTCCTTGGCTTTTCTTTCACATGGCAATGCATATGGAAATGCAGGAGAGGCTTCTGAGTCCCATTGACTTTCAGCTTCTGGCTGCTCCCTCTGACTCTCTCTCTCTGGCCTTCCCTTTAAGGCCTTCATATTAGGATTAAGACCCATCCTGATGCAGTTGGGCCACACCTTAACTGAAGTACCCTCATCAAAAGGTCTCACACCTACAGGAATGGTTTAAGATTAAGAATATGTTTTTCTGTGGTACCTAGCTCTAAGCAACCACAAATGTTTAAACTTACTGTTTTTGTTTCATTGTAACACTATTTTTTCTACCTTATTTAAGTTTCTGTCTCCTCAGCAGCCATCAGAAAATGTTTATGGTGAATGAATGAATAAGAAGAAATTATGAGGCAAAGTTTCAAAATAATATGTAATACTTATAGTCATAGTTTTTAATTCTCACTAAAATGAAGAATATATATTAGATCAAAATGTTGCATATGTCATCTTTCATTAAAATGCAATATTAAATATTTTTGTGGTTTTAGTAAAAAAAATATAATCTAAACCCAATTAACACAAATAATGCAAGAAATATCTATTAAATCCATTTGTTAAAGCTAAGCATTTTGTGGGAATTTACATACAAATTCTCAAAAGCATGTGTATATATTTCATGTTTATGTGTACATACATGTAAGTAGATATATGCACCTTAAAATAACACATAGACATATATTTTGTTGTCTACCTATGTTGACTATTTTAAGTGGATATATACTTTAAGAATGTGAATTCTTAAATGAATAGTGAATATATTTTCTTTATAATTATTTTAAAAATTTATAGTAAATTTTATGTCCCCTTTAAGAGGCCAAAGAATTAAAGTAGGTCAAATCCACACTCTTTTTTCCATATTCCTTAAATTTGATTGAGGCAAACTTTCATAAGAAACAAAAAGCAACCTATTAAATTAATAATATTTTGGGGGTAATTTTTGCTAATTTTATCACAAATACACTTAAGTGCCTATTCGAACCTCTTTAAAGGCTACAATTAGCTTGTTAGATTTAAGCATCTTTTAGTCATGACTGGCAAGGGACAATTTGGAAATATTAATTTGGAAGCAAGTCAACTTATCATTGTATATGATTTGTGAAGTCAATATTGTGGATGTTTATCAAATAAAAATATTAGTGAATCTACTATAAAATATATATTGTATTTGTATATGGTTGAAGACAAAAGGAATGAGTGATTATATTCCTTGTGAGAAAAATATCATAGTGGGAGACATCTAGGGGAGTGGATATCTTCTTAGCAAATCTCATAAGTGTTTTGCATGTGCTATTAGGGTTTTATAGTAAATACTTCAACCAAACAAGCTGAGGATATTCAGCAAATGCCAAGTGCCTATAGATCCCAAAAGAATAAAAAATAGATCTCCCAACCTTAAAGCAATTTAAAGCAGAATTGGTTGTGCTGTGTTGATGAAGTATAATGGAAAGACATTCTATATATTCATCCATAATAAGTGAGGTGATAAAGACTCATACAATTAGAAATTGGCATCAAAAAGTGAAGGGAGCATTTAACTTTTTATATATATACCAAAACCTAAATTACTGTTGCCAAATATACATTTTTGTCAGTTGAACTCCTCACTGTACTGTTATGCCAATATTTGCAAGGTAATCTAATAGACTAGGGCTAATGGTCATTAGAGTTAGATACTAGAGATATTAACATGTGAGTTGGAATTTAAGGATTAATTTTAGAGTAATTAAAATTAGCCTGAGATGTTTTACTGAAATAAAAAATATACCAAGCTCTGGCCCCTGTTTAAAGTATAAAACATACAGATTATAATTTTGCTTTGCAATTATGGGTCTGGGGAATTGGGGGGGAAGTTTATGCCACCTTGTCAGTGTTGTTTATTGTTAACAGTGAGATTGATGATTTGCACTCGATTTCAGTGATATTTCTTGAGGCCGGCTGGTAACAGAGGAAAAATATGCCTACATGTCCAGCAGGACATTACAAAAACCACAGATGAGACTCCATTTGAACACTCTAGTTCTGAGGTCACCTTTACACATGCCAGTGATTCTTGATCCAAGGGAGAAAGTGTATCCAGTGTGGCTTTTCCAAAAGGAAGACTGTTGGAGCTTATACTTGAACTCTTTAGAATCCTTGCTGTGAGACAGCCATTGACTGTGATGAATATCCTTACTTTAACACTGTTGCTGTATTATATCCTTTACTTGCAATAAACAGTAGATTTGTAAGCATCATCATGCTGAGTATTGAATCACCTTTAGCAATTGAATCTTATCTAGTTACTGTTGTTGGTGTCAAAAGTGGGATTAATTACAAGAACACATACTCATTATTAACTAAAAATATGACTAAATTGTTATCTAGAAATAAAAAGGATGATTCTAATAAAGTTGAGGAGAGTGAACTATCAATGCTGGTGGCTGCCTAATGAAGGTTTAGGAATCATTTACTGATCATAAAACTTTCCAGTGGAAACTAGAAATGATAGAACCTGAACAAGAGTAGCTATTGAAATGAATTTGGAGGGAGCTGAAGAAGTATAGCAGATGGACTAAAAATTCAAATTAATGGTTACTTCTTTCAGTATCAGCCAAAGCAAAAGTAAGCTCAGAAAATTTTTTGGTTGAGCTTTGCCTTCTCGGGCAATCAGGTGGCACTCCAACCAAAGGAGCTTGGCAACTATAACTTTTAATAAATTGCTTATGCCTGTAAAACCAATTAAAATGATAGTTGAACTCAATTTCAATAAAAATCCTGACAACCCTTTTTGCAGAAATGGAAAAGCCAATTATAAATTTATTTGGAAGGGTAAGTGGCCCCAAATAGCCAAAAATGTTTTAAAAAAGAACAAAGTTGAAGGGCTTCACTTCCTGACATTTAAGCATATTACTTAGCTACAGTGGTAAAAACAGCATGGTACTGGCATAAAGATAAAAAGATTGACCAATGGAACTGAATCAAGAACTCAGAAACAGACCATCACATGTATGGTCAAGTGATTTTTGATAAGGCTGTTAAGTCCACTCAGCTGGGCCAGAACAGTATATTCAACAAGTGTGCTGGGAGAACTGGATAGCCATATCCAAAAGAAAGAAAGAGGACCCCTACATCACACCTTTTACAAATATTAACTCAAAATAGATCAAAGATCTAAATATAAAAGCTACAACCATAAAACTCCTAGAAGAAAATGTAGGATAACATCTTCAAGATCTTCTGATAGGTGGTAGTTTCTTAAACCTTACACCCTAAGCGCGAACAACAACAAAAAAAATAGATAAATGGAACCTCCTCAAAATTAAACACTTATGTTCTTCAAAAAGACTTATCAAAAAGATAAAAAGCAGCTGACTCAATGGGAGAAAATATTTGGAAACCACATATCCAATAAGGGTTTGATATCCATGTTATATAAAGAGATCATACAACTCAATGATAGAAAGACAAGCAACCCAATTTAAAAAATGGTTAAAAGATTTGAGCAGACATTACTCCGAAGGGGAAATACAAATGGTCAAAAAGCACATGAAAAAAATGCTCAACACCACTAGCTATTAGGGAAATGCAAATCAAAACTACAATGAGATACCATTTCACACCTTATAGAATGGCTGTTATTTTCAAAATCTACAAGTGCTGTAAAGAATGTGGACAAAGGGGCCGGCTCGATAGCCCAGTGGATAGGGCACTGGCATACCACATGGGAGACCCCGGGTTCGATTCCCAGGGACCTCTCCTAGCAGGCAGACCGCCTTGAGAATGGCAAGCCGCCATGGGCGGGCCAGAGCCGCCGTGGGCAGGGCAAAAAGCTGCCATGGACAGGGCAAAGCCGCCACGGGCAGGGCAG
>PVKH010024424.1:0-13634 GCA_004027955.1 Chaetophractus vellerosus
TCCATGTGGTGTACTGGCACCCTATCCACTGGGCTATACAGCCGGCCCCTAAAGGAGTAAATATAAACAAAATTTACTCCCTTGCCTGGTTGAATGAATACTATGGGGTGTTTTTTGTTTGTTTTTGATATTCAGTATCATAATTTATTAAATAAATTTAAGTAAGAACAGGAGATTTTAAAAATCTATTAGATAAAAAATGTAAAAAGCTTGATAAAGCCTTTTTCAAGTTTGGTAGAATTCACTGTAGCCTCTCTGGGTAGCAATTGTTTTACAGTACTCTAACAGATTGTTTGATAGTAACAACCAACACTTTAAATGCATATACCCTGTGTCCTAGCCATTCCACCTCCAAAAATGTGTCCTACACTCAAACAAGGATGCAGATATATGTTTCATGATGCTCAGTTGAGCATTAAATAAAACTGGAGAAAAAAATTGGAAACAAGTTAAGTGCTCATTAGTCTGTGTCATAAATTTATTGTAGAGTATCCTCTCAAGGAATATATCATGCAGTCTTTTAAAAGAATGATGTGTACCTATATATACATGTGTGTGTATATATATATATATATATATATACATATATAACATATCAATTTTATTGGTACATATTAATAAAGCACAAATCCATCCAAAGTGTACAATCAGTGGTATTTGGTATAATCACATATTTGTGCATTTATCACTTCAATCATTCTTAGAACATTTTCATTATTCCAATAGTAATAATAATAAACAACAAACAAAACTCATCTCTCAATCTCTCTATGCTTCCCCTGAAGTACGTAGCTGCTATTTTGTTTTCTTCACTCTAGTGTATTTGTATTTATATTTTGTAAAAACAGTCTTATAATTGCAGTATCACCCATATTCGTGTTTTACATGAGGTTTTACTATCTTATACAGTCCCACGTTACAGTTTTTAGCTTTCCTTCTAGTAATATACATGACCTTAGACTTTCCTTTTCAACCACTGTCATACCCATACAATAGCACTGCGAGTTACAAACACCAGTGACATGCTTTCACCATTTCTATTCATTTCCAAAGATTTACAAACAAGCTTTTTACCAATTCTACACAGATTAAGCCTCAGCTTTCCATTCTCTACCCTCTTCTATTTTCTGGTGACCTACATTCTAATATACTCCATGAGTTTATATATTCAGTTCATAATAGCACAATCATACAGTATTTGTCCTATTGTACCTGGCTTGCTTCGTTCAACTATGTCCTCTGGGTTCATCCATGTTGTCATATGCTTCATGACTTCATTTCACTTACTGCTGCATAATATTCCATCGAGTGTATACACCACAATTTTTTTTATCCATCCATCGGTTGATGGACACTTGGGTTGTTTCCACCTTTTGGCGATTGTGATTGCTGCTGCTATGAACATTGGTGTGCAGATGTCTGTTTGTGTTTCTGCTCACAGCATTTCTGGGTATATACCTAGCAATGGTATTGCTGGATCCCTTGACAAGTCCATATCCAACTTCCTTAGGAACTGCCAAACAGTCCTCCACAGTGGCTGTGCCAGTCTACATTTGACTGGGCGTCTTGATGGTTCCTTATGAGAGCATCAGCGATGACATATAGGGCAGGTGTTGGCAAACTACAGCTCACGGACCAAATCCAGCCTGACGTTTTTGCATGGCTCTCAAACTAAGTGTAGTTTTTATATTTTTAAACGATTGAAAAAAATTAAAGGGAATATTTCATGACATGTGAAAATTATATAAAATTCAAATTTTGGTGTCCGTAAATAAAGTTTTCCTGGAACACAGCCACGCACATTTGTTTACGTTTTGTCTGTGGCTGTTTTCATGCTACAAGAGCAGAGTTGAGTAGCTGCTATGGAGACCAGGTGGCCCACAAAGCCTGAAATATTTACTATTAGGCCCTTTACAGAAAATGTTTCCCAAATCCTGATGCAGATCATAGATTGATACTGAAAACTACAGCTATTAGTTTAATAATTGATAGAAACAAGCCTTTTAATGGATAATAGGCTAACCAGTAGATTGGTATTGTTTGTTTTGTGTATCTCTCTCTGTGTTCCCATTCAGGGGAAGGTTATGAAATAACTCAAGGTTATATTTATCTTGTGCAAGCTTCCAATCATTATGGTTTTGGAAGAGATACGCACGAGGACATACCGTGTTCATGATGACGTTTCCTCCTATCTCGTTCAGCTTTTTCTATCGTATTGCTCTGGAGGATTCTATTCTGCAGGAACCTGCCTTTTATCGAGATGTAAAGTGTGGCCTCATTTCTCCCATTTAGCTTTTTCTTACGAATTTTTCCCTTTCCACTGACTCCTAAAATTGAAATGATTTTTTAAAGTAATTGCTGCAACATCATCTCTTCTGACCATTGTTGCCGGAGTCCTAGGACTGTAGAGTAGCTCTCTTCCCCGGAAACCTCCCAAAGCTTTTAGGCAGCTGTTAGGCCCTAAATGGAAATGTATTTTAAATGACCTATTTTGTCAAAGAACAGATAGTCTCTCTTTTTTTTTAATCCTATTGTGCTTGGTTTAACATATCCAGCGATTTTGTTTCCTATGCTAATAAATTCCCTTTTCTAAAAATGCAGTTAGGTGTTTGGGCTGCAAATTCAGTATTAGGTGATAATGATGATGTGATCCACAGTTTTGAGATTAAAAGCTGTGTATAATCTAACTTTAAAATACGTCTTCCCTTAAGGATTCTGTTCTTTTGAATCAAGACAATAAGAAGTTCCTGAGTGTGGAGGGCACCCCTCGCTTGTTTGTGCACAACGTGTCGGCGGCGGATGCGGGCTATTACCGCTGCGGCATGACCTTCCTGCACAAGGGCACCCCGTACAATGTCACCAGGAACATCGAACTGCGAGTCAACAGTAAGTGCTCGCCAGCCTGGTTCCGGGACCAGCTTGCCGAGTTAAGGTTCACGCAGAGTCCCTCGAATGTCTGGTATGAAGGGCAGCAAAGCCAGGTTATGTCATCTCTCCTAACGCGTCAGGCTGTTAAGGCAGTCGGAAGGGTAGAAAGCAGGTGTCGTGATGAAGAAAGCAGAGTCCCCGCTGGCCCAAGCCCAATACTGAAGGCCGCCATTAGGGGGCTGGACAGTGGCTCCCGCGGAAGGTCCTCTTGGAAAGCCCCTTTGGAAGCACGCGCCTGTTCCGGAGCCCGCAGTGGGAACACAGAGCCCTAACTTCATGTATCATTCTAGGCCCCTGGGGTTGTATCTGGCCTTTCGAGCAGAAGGCTACGCATTGGCATACGCGGTGGGAATCGCCCTTCTTCATCTTCCTAAGATGTGCGCATTTGCCCTTGACACCGGGATTTCAAATAATGATAACTCGATAACTCGCATTGGTTTAAGTAATTCTACTTCAAAGCAATATTGTGAACCGGGCTGGCTAGGACTTTAGAGTTTTGTCAACATTTACCTCACCTCCTGCATGTCGGAGGTTGCCCTGGTACACGGGGCGCGAAAGTGTTGAAGTCTTGGACTGTGCCTGGAAAAGTTTGCGCTTTTCTTTGTTATATATGCTGAACAAACACGGTTGGTGTCTTTTAGAGGGATTTCAGAGAGCTTTGAAACACACTCAGGTTAAATAACTGGTCTGCGAGGGGAAAGGGCTAACTGATTCTCACAGAGAATGCAGAGATGCAGCTTGGCTGCAGGGCAAATCATGTCTTTCCTGTACCGAGGTCTGTCCTTCACCTTTTACTGCCGGGGGTGGGGGGTGAGCTGGGGGTTTCATTCCTATTAACCCCTCGTTTGCGCCTCCTGGGGCCATAAGCATCCTGATGGTGCAGTACTGCCCAGGAACACCAGGGGGCGGCCAACTTACACGTTAACCTGTGGTTCTGGACAAGTAACACCTGGGTACTCAGACTTAGTCCAAGGTCTACTGAATCAGAAACTCCAGGGGAGTTCAAAAAGCCCCCCAGATGATTCTGATGTACCGTCCTGATTGAGAACCACTGATGTAGCCAGCCCTGGAGGCTTTGCTCTGGCCTCCGGGTTGCCCCAGCCCAGCTCTTGGCTGCAAGGCAGCTGACGGAAGGGGGAGGCTCTGGTCAGGGCCCAGGAGCTGTCCTGTTGCCTAATGCTTACTCACGTTAGGGTTTCCAAATGCTCTTTAATGGAAGAAGTGAGGATGAAGAGGCCAGTGGTGGGATGGATAGCCTTTTACTCACCCCCAAGCCACCCCTTTTACTCCACTTCAGATGCCCCGTCTCTCCAGCTGCTTGAGCCCTGCTTCTCGGGGACCCAGGTTCTAATCCCTTGGGGGATTCGGTGCCGCCTCTGAAAAGAGTTGATCTAATGAATTAACAAGACATTAGTGTCCATTACTGGGTTACTGTATTTATCATCCAATGTGGGTTACCTTTATAGACAGGTGGTTCTTGAGCCCCTGCAACTTTTAAAAAAAGAAACCTCTAGAACTCCAGGGCAGGCGTTTGGGAGGGGGAAGACGCCCGAGGGCACCCCGACCTTTTGGATAAACCAGTCCTGTGGCTTCTGTGAGCCTTGCTATATTATGAGCGCTTTCAGGAAGCCTGGGAGGGCAATGGTTACTTGTTTATCACAGAGAAGGATGTCTGTCGGTGGAATGTGTATTTAACTGTGACCTCTTCCAGTAATCGCTCTGCTGGGAAAGGCATTGGCCAAAGATGTTCAGTTTTGTCAAGAGCCTGTTTCCTTTGCCAGGCAAAGGCCGGCCTGACAATCACTGGCCACACTGTAGAGGATAACGATTAATTAGCTAAACAATGGAACTTGAACTTTAGCTTGAAACGAAGGCTTTCCTAACCCAATCTCTTTTCCTTACATCTTCCTCAGAAAAAGAAGCAGAGATGATTCCGGTGATTATATCCCCCAACCAGACCATATTAGCCTCGCTGGGTAAGACTTGCAAGGACTGTGTAACCCACACGCCTGCCAGAGTGGCCAAATCCCAAACCCCGGGGGCGGTGGGCCCCCTGGTCTGCTGACGGCCCCTTTCTGGCCTGTGGTGTCTGGGGGAGGCCCCAGCAGCCCAGCAGGAGAGGCAGAAATAACAAATGCCAGGGAAGAGTGCCCTTTGCAAAGGAAGAAAGGGCATTGTTTTAAAACAGGTGTACTTCATGAAAACCCTACTCACAGAAAACCTAAATGTGAAAACCTAAACATTTTGGGGGCATCCAGTACCCTTCTGAAAGGATTCACTGAATGATTCCTCAACACACTATATGTAAAAATTCACTTTACCAAATCTTGATTGACACTCAGCATTTCCCCAAGACTCCAGAGCTGGCCCCTGCCTGAGGCTCAGGGACAGTTTCTCATTGTCAAAAGGGCAGGTCAGCTCCATGAGGGATGAAAATGACTGATGGGGCTTAAAATCTTTCAGCAGGTAGTGCAGCCCCCCGCCCCCATGTCCACATTAGCCAAGAGGGAGGGGGTCACCCGCACCTTGTAGTAACAGCCTTGTGATGAGAACGTCTTTGGGGGAAGAATCACTGCATTGACCGTTAGATATGTCCGATGGGATCTCATTCAATCCCTATATCAACCCCTGCAAGGAAGCATTTATATCTTCCATTTTGCATAATGGTTTTTAGGTCTTATGCTCATTTAGGAAACCCTGGTTTTTGGATCCCACTGTTATTTATTTATTTTTTTTAACTTTTCTTTGGGTTTGCTTTCAGAATTTAAATGGGCTACTCTTAGTTGGAGGCCATAGGAAAGGATGGTTTTTGTGCAGGTACTGGGAATGTGCCTGGCACATGAGTCTCAGCCCCCATGGCTGCCTTGGCTCCAGGGACAGCCACCAGGAAACCCAGGGGCGGAGGCAGGGCCATTGGTACTGCGTGGAGCAGCCTGGGCTCCAGCACTGCTCTGCCTCCCACTGCGGCCCTCTGAAGTGCCAGGTGGTCACGTGACGTCGGCCTAATGGATTGCTTTTGGCTGAGGGATATCTTTAGGGAGGTAAGGGGTGGTGGAGGGAGGAGAAGAGCTGGCATTCTGAGCTGGGAATGATGCCAGTTCATTAAAAGACGTACCATGGGAAGAAAACAAAGAGATGGATGTGTTCTTTTCCACCTCCCCTTTGATGACTTAGAAGGGAAAACAGCCTACCCTGATTGGAGCAGGGCATCCGGCACTGGCACCCTGCACACACAAAGACACACTCTTTTAAAAGGGTTAACCTTAAGTCAGGGTGGTTTGGGAATGGAGAGTTCCTCTCTTTTGGGGGTAGGGAGATTGGAAGCCAGGGAAAAGTTTGAGTTGAGACCACAATGGGCAAGGAGAAAGAATCCAGATATCAACTTGGATTTTGGAGGTTGCTAGAATAAACTGGAAGAAGGCAGTCCTTGTATTCAGAATGATGATCTGAGCCGAGTGGCCTTGGGAAAGCCATTGAATTTCATGTACCTCTGGGTTTCCTTCGGCCATGAGAGAAGTTGGTAAATATTAAAGTTCTATGTGAACGGAATTATTTGTTTCTGTCTCAGAAAAGAATTGTCCAGCAAGGGGTCTTTGAGATGAAGAGGAAGGGTCCTCAGGTGTCCCGGGTGACTCCTTTTCCAGGCTGGCTTCTGACAGTGTCTTGCTGTACACAGGGTCAAGGCTGACGATTCCGTGCAAGGTGTTTCTGGGAGCCAGCACACAAGCAACCACCGTGCTGTGGTGGATGGCAAACAACTCCAACATCGAGACCGCCTACCAGGGGGGCCGCGTGACCGAAGGGCAGCGCCAGTGAGTGGCTCTTCTTTGCCATCTTTGAGGCGTTTTCCTGGAGAGCTGTTGTAAGGCCCCTGTAGGACTCACTCTTCCTCTTGGACACAATACACGTGACACACCTGCCACATTAAGAATTACTTTGTGATTCTAAACGTAAAAACTTGAGTTTTGCCAAGAGTTATCAACTGTTCTTGCAAATATTTTCATAAACCCTTGAAAAGATTCTGGGACCTAACCACAGTATCTATACCACTTCCTCTGCTTCTCAGGGAACTGTGGGCTGGCTCCGTCTGTTCTCACAAGCATTCAACTCTAGAAAATGTTGTCTCACTCTGAAACTAGAACAATCAGACCTCGTAAATGGGAACCATTTGGCTATGAGGAAAAGAGACCATTGAATGTTCCAAATTATAAAGTCTTTTTAAATTAAAGTTTTAATACTTTGGATTAATGTGAACTTTTGCTTGCTGGCTACTATCTAGAAAGTTCTCTGGGGATGCAATTTAGTGGATAAAAATGATGTGTTATTGGCATGGTTGTTTGCTTGCAAGTCTCTGTTGTGAAAGCCTTGCCCACAATTAACATGCCCCACGTCAGTCCACTTACATTAACCATTTACTTAAAAAGTGTATTTTCTCCCCATAGATAAAACAATGATAGTCCTAGTGGATCCACAGTCTTCAGTTCCTATAACATGACGAATGGCAGTTGTTCTGAATAGGTGTCTCCCCTGGCCTGTCTGTAGTCCTCTCATCTGCACTTGAGTTTCCAGAATGACGGTTTGCAATGGAGCTAAGAGGAGACACTCATGGGGGACTGGAGTTCTGGAAACTCCCTACTCTTTTATATGCAAATGATTTCTTAGTGATACAGCCAAATCTTCTAAAACTAGACATTTCTGTTCCTGCAACTGGTTCTTATTTGTCTTTGTTCATCAAGGGCCTGAAAAAAAATGAATTTCCCATGATCAAACCAAATTCCTTACTTAAGTACTCGTTGTGACAAGTATACCATTATAGTGACCAGTATTGTCAATGACACTCCTGCCTTTTGGAACAGGCATGGAAATTTTCCCAAATAAGTTAGAAAAGTAGAGACAGGCACTCTTAACCGGTCCAGCCTTCAAATCAATTTGAACACAATGGATGCTTCTAATCAAGGCTGTTTAGATGCCTGAGTTGTAAAGACAAGCTTGCATTTGATACACCCCATTTAAGTAACTGTTTTCTCACCCAGGGAATATTCAGAAAATAACGAAAACTACGTTGAAGTGCCACTGATTTTTGATCCGGTCATGAGAGAGGATTTGAACACGGATTTTAAATGTGAAGTCTTTAATACAGTGGGTTTTCAGACGCTGCGCACTACAGTCAAAGAAGGTATGTGTTTGGGTGGCACTAACAGGGAAAACAAGGGGTTGGGTGTTCCGTGGGTGAGCGGCAAAGCTACTGGTTCCTGGCGGTTCCTTCGGAAGTCCGTGCATTTCCTGCCGGTGGAGCCCTGGGAGCAAGCCTCTCATATAAAACAAATGGAAAACCCCAGTGCTGCTTCTTGTTGTTGATGGGTAGAGGCTGGGCTTTGGGAGATCATGCTCAAATGAAAAAAGAAAATTAAATAGGAAACTGATTTTGGGGAAAGGATAAAATGGCTCGGGGTCAGCAGGCTCAGCTGTCCTCGAATGGCCTCTGGAAGAGGGGAGGCATTTTTTATCATGAGATTGAGAAACTTCCTCAGGGTGGCTTTAGGGTTGAAGTCACTAATCAACAGTTAAAGTGCAGTTGGCCCAACACCCACTTAAGGACCTTGACAAAAGGAAAGAAAGCCTCCTTATCACTTTTGAGCAAGCTGGTTTCTTCTCAGTGCTTAACTGCTGAGCAGGGAAGGGAGTCTCTGTTGACAGACACCCCAGAGCCTTCCCAGCTGGAGCCTCTTGCCTGCCTTCTGGGCAGTCTGCAGCCATCACATAAACAGGTGGCTCTACATCCCTCAGTTTTGCTGGGAAGGCAGATGCAGACAGCTGATGGTTCGGGCAAGCGTCAGGGCAGGGAATGGCAACAATGCCGACTATATTCTCCAAATACGGTCTGAGTTCCACCAGCATCCCACTCCCCTGAGCTCCTTGGGCACTACCCACATCTATGATTAAAATCTCCTGGATGGAGCCCAGGACACTGCAATTTAGCAAGCTCCCTTTCATATCAAATTTTGAGAACCTTTGGCTTAGGCCAAAGGTGGTGATTTAGATAATTTCCATGACATGCATGTTGGGAAAGAGATGGGGTTTGTGCAGACTTGAAAATGGCTGCTGCAACAGAAAAGCAGAGTCCAGTCTCTGGAATTCAGACCAGTAACCCCTAAGTCACAGACATTGTCCTCAGATAGCCTTGACCCTGGCGTCAAGGACGCACTTGGAAAGCCAACCCCGCTTCATTGAACGACAAACTTCAGCGTCCTTGTCTGCCAGCCTGCACTGCGCTTTTCTGCTTGGCAAGGAGGCTCTCCAGCCCCTAACGTGCCTCTGTTCTTCCTACAGCCTCCACGTTCTCCTGGGAGATTGCGCTGGCCCCCCTGTTGCTGGTCTTCTTGGTTTTTGGGGGAATATGCACGTACAAACGGTGCAAACACAGAACCGGAAAAGCCTGCGGACTGCCCGTGCTGAAGACAGGCTACCAGCATGTTCAGTCTTCTCCATCCTAGATACAGGAAATAAAATAAGTCCAGTACAAACCGTATCTTTTCGTATGGAAATGGCGCCGCCTTTTTGGGGGGACTCTGTTCTGATCTTCAGTTGTTCAACAAGAGTGGGCTTGTAGTGAAAGACTTTCTGCTACTTTTCAGAAGAAAAGCCTTCTGTGACTTTTATTCTGAAACGGAGTGGCAGGAGCACAGGTGCCTGCGAGTGGCTCTCTTCCCCTTGAGACCTAGTTCCAAGAATGGGGTGCCCTTAGGCCTTCAGAAGGGTTGCAAATGAAGGCTGAAATTGATTAATTCATTCACTCAACACACATCAATTCAAAATCATTTTTAGCCAGGCTCTCTGGGACGTATTGTACATACAAAGAGGGTTAAGACAGTTTTCCTTTCAGGAAGATAGAATTTCACTTTGAGACTAAAAGCATGATTGAGCAATGCAAAGAAGAATCAGCAAGAACTCCGTGAGGTTTTTTGGAAAGGGTGATTAAAAACTAGCAATTAAAATAGAGTGGACTCTCAGGAAAATGCACATGTTGGAACATATTAGTGGTCTGAGAAATAATCCTACTTTGTAACCAAGCTCCTGAAAATAAAGGAGAAAGGAAGGGTATTGAGATGATCATATACAAGTTGGAGAAAATAATCCAGAGCCTCTTTTATATCATGCACCAAAAATTTTTCAAATAAATTAATGAACTAATTGAAAAAAAAAAAAACGGATTGCAGGAAAATCAGCATGGCTCACTCCTCCACCTCTCCAGGTCTCTATTCAGGTGTGACCTTCCTTTCAAAAATATCGCCTCCCGCACGCCTCTCGGTCCCCTCAGCCTGCCTGATGTCACACCAGCACCCTCATCATACCAGTGCTTACGTTACAGATTGTCTCATTTATTTTCCATCTGGCTTCCCTACCCACATGGAGTATCTACTAGGCAGAGATGTTATTTTGGCCATAACTGGGTCTCCACTGCCCTCAAATCATACCTGGCATGGAGTGAGCATTTAATAACTATTTGTCGAAGAAATGAAAATAGGATGAACCCGTTAGGGTTCACTAGCAAGAAAAGAATCACAAGAGTAAAGATCGACAGGTCTGATTATATAACAATTTCTGCCTAATAAGAAAATAAAAGCAAAATTTAAAGGCAATTATTTGTGCCAAACAAGTTCAAGGAATTAATAATTATTCCATATAGAGCTATTCAAAGTTTTAAGAAAAGCATCATAACCCTAAGATAAAAGGGCAAAGAACATGAGGAGGAAATTTGCAAAAGAAACACATGAAGGACCACATGGAAAAGTGATTAGTTTCAATGACACTAGGCATAAGTGAAACTTATTACCCTGATCACCAAAAATGATGCAGCTTATAAATCATAATTATCAAGATTGTGAGACAAATATTTGTGAAGCTAAAGAAAAATTATAAATTGTTTTGTACAATTTATATGGTTACAACTTTATTAAAATTTGTTTGCATCTAGACAAAGAGTAAACATTTGGAACATGGACGTTGAGGACAGATTTCTGGGGTTCTCCAAGCTCGGCCAGGTGGTCCCCCTGAGATCTTGGCCAGTTCCCTCATCTGAAAATCAGCGATATTAATAGTAACTAATTAAAATGCTAGCTACTTAATGCTCAAAAATAGAGGAGGAGCAAACAAATAAAAATCCTTGTATTGGTTAGATGGGGGTGGGCAAACTACAACTTGCGGGCCAAGTCCAGCCTGCCCTCTGTTTCTGTAAATGAAGTTTATTGCCTTTACGTATTGACTGTGGCTGCTTTTGTTTTTAAAGGCAGAACTGAGTAGTCGAGGCAGCGTAGGTGAAAGGATTTACTATCTGGCCCTTTTAGAAAATGGTGGCCGGCCCTCAGTTTAGACCAAGGAGATTATGAATTATTGGTGTGGTGTCTTTATTGCAATTGATGAAAGTGTATTTTTATAATTGTCCTATGAACTATACCCCATGGTTTACCTTAGCATTCACTGTGTTGTACAGTTCCATGGATTATTTTCTTTTATTTTTATTCTAATAACATATATACAAGCTAAAATGTCCCCTTTTAACCACATTCAAAAACCTATTTCAGTGCTGTTAATTGTATTCACAGCGTTGTGCTACCGTCACCCCCATCCGTTACCAAAAGTTTTTCATCGTCACGGATAGAAACTCTGTACATTTTAAGCCTTAACGCCCTTCTCCCCACCCCCACCCTGCCTCCTGATAAACTTTATTCTAGGTTCTGACTCTATGAGTTTGCTTATTCTAATTATTTCTTGCCAGTGAGATCATCAATATTTGTCCTTTTGTGTCTGGCTTATTTCGCTCATAATGATGTCTTCAAGGTTCATCACGTTGTTGCATGTATCAGAACTTCATTCCCTTTTACAACTGAATAACGCTTCATTTCGTGTATGTACCACATTTGGGGCATCCGTTCATTGGTTGATGGGCACTTGAGTTGCTTCCACTTCCGGAAATTGTGGATAACGCCACTGTGAACGTGGGCGTGTAAATAGCCCGTTTGGAGTCCCTGCTCTCACTTCTTTCGGGTATAAACCTAGATATGGGTGGTTTTTGACTCTTACTTTTATATTTCCCTGGTATTACCTCCCCTCCTTGCCTGATCTGTTTTCTGAGCACATAAAGAGGACGAAGAACACAAGGAGGGGCAGGCCAAGGCCCTTGAGCACCCAGCCAGGAATTTTAACCGCAAAAGGAAGTGGAAACAGGGTTGAGACAGTGGGGTGGGGGCTCCTGTCCGCATTGCCAGGCGTGGGCACCGCCGCTCCCCTCTGCCCCGGGGGCTCCGCCCGGGGCCTCCTGGCCTCTTTGGAGTTCCCCCCGTCAGATCTTTGAGAGCTTCGGCGTGACCCAGAAAAGAAGCTGACTACCAACAGAAGGGACCCAGCAGTGACTATTTAGACTCCACCTTGACTCATTTCCTCACCTCCACACTTTCAGAAGTGTGGGTTCATGGTGTGGGAAAAGATTATGAGGCAAGCAGGAAAGTTTGAATACCAGGTTTATGATAATAATAAGGAATTGGCATGATATTGGGATTGTTACATTTTTTAAAAAAGAGTTGTCTTTCCAAGAGACATACTTATCTGTGACTGTTTATAAATGGTATGCTGTGATGTCGGAGATTTGCTTCAAAATAATCCAGGGCTGGTTGGGGATATAGATGAAATAATATTGGCCACGTGTTTTTCTGATAATTGTTGAAGTCGGTGATGTGTACACAGGGGTTGCTTCAATCTATTCTCTCTGCTTTTGTGTAAGTTTGAAAAGTTCCATAATAAAGAGTACAGAACAAACGATGCGTTTGACACGAGTGCAATTACATAAACTGTGGTATAATAGCACAATGGCGTCCTACATAGCGGTAAAAAATAAGTAAACTATAGCTATATGGCACAGTGTGGGTGAATCCCAGCAATATCCTATTGGGTAAAAGAAAAAAAAAATACCAGAAACTTTATCTCACAGGTAGGAGCCCATATATAGGTGTAAAACTATATTTTAAGAAGGCAAGAGAATGATACACCCAAGGTTCATGACAGCAGTTATGTCAGCTGAAGGACAAAGGGTGGGTTGGGTTAGGAAGATATGTTTCATACAATTCTAGATCTCATGTTGGGTGGATGGGTATCATTGTTTAACTCATAAAATAAAAAAAAAATTGATAAAGGTCTTGAGTCCACCAATCAAAACTGTGGGTCTTGATTATTATTACAAATAACCTGATTCTGTAAACCTGAGTCCAAATTAAACAAAAAATTAATATGGCTGATCCCATCTCTTTTATGTAGAGTCTCTTGGTTTAAATGTCTGAAGGTAGATTGTTTTCACCTCTCCCTACAAAACATGGTGTGTAGATAGTGTTTGAAAAC
Source organism: Chaetophractus vellerosus (assembly GCA_004027955.1). Taxonomy (NCBI): domain Eukaryota; kingdom Metazoa; phylum Chordata; class Mammalia; order Cingulata; family Chlamyphoridae; genus Chaetophractus; species Chaetophractus vellerosus. The sequence goes on from PVKH010024424.1 coordinate 13,318, forward strand.
CTCCCACTCCTTTGCACTGCCAATAAGAAAAAAAACACAAATCTTATGTAATAAAATACCAGCTCCCCCAAAACTAACTGGGGATGACAAAGGACACCAGTCATAAGCACTCAAAATAACTTGTCTTCTAAAATGTGAGCTTGATGTCTCAAGTATTCATATGATTATGGGAATATACAGGGGCTTTTCAGAAAGGGTGGGATTGTATCCATTCTAAGGTCCTAGAGGGCGGGAGCATTCCCAAGCACCTGGCATGGCGCCCCATCACCTGGCATGGCGTCCCATCACCTGGCACGGTGCCTCATCACCTGCATGGC
>PVKH010024425.1:0-13632 GCA_004027955.1 Chaetophractus vellerosus
AAGGAGATTGGTGAGGGCAAATCTTCCCAGTGGGCAGAACTTCAAGCAGTGTGCCTGGTTGTTCATTTTGCTTGGAAGAAGAAATGGCCAGAGGTGCATTTGTACACTGATTCATGGGCTGTTGCCAATTGTTTGGCTGGATAGTCAGGGACATGGAAGGAACATGATTGGAAAATTGGTGACAAAGAGGTCTGGGGAAGAAGTATGTGCATAGACTTTCTGAGTGGGCAAAAAACATGAAAATATTTGTGTCTCACATGAATGGTCACCAGAGGGTGACTTAAGCAGAAGATTTTAATAATCAAGTGGATAAGATGATCCGCTCTGGGGCTAATGCTCAGCCTCTTTCCCCAAAGTGGCCATGGAGGTAACAATGAAGGCTATTCATGGGTTCAGCAACCTGGACTTCCCCTCACCAAGTCTGACTTGGCTACAGCCACTGCTGATTGCCCAATCTGCCAGACACAGAGCCCCACATTTAACCCTAAATATGGCACCATACCCTGAGGTGACTGGCCTGCTACCATGGAAGGGGCAATGATTTGTTTTAAGTGGAAAAGACACAAATTCAGAATATGGGTTTGCATTTCCTTCATGCAATGCTTCTTCCAAAACTACCATCCATGTACTTACCAAATGTCTTATCTACGGCCATGGCATTCCACACGGCATTGCTTCTGATCAAGGAGCCCATTTCACAACAAATAATGTGTGGGAATGGGCACATGACCATGGAATTCACTGGTTTTACCATGTTCCCCATCATTCTCAAGCAGATGGATTGATAGAACTGTGGAATGGCCTTTTGAAGACTCAGTTAAGGTGCCAACTAGGTGATAATACTTTGCAGGACTGGGGCAATGTTCTCCAAGAGGATATGTATGCTCTAAATCAGCATCCATTCTATGGTGTTATTTCTCCCATAACCAGAATTCATGTGTCCAGGAATCAAGGGGTGGAAATGGGGGTGGCACCATTCACTATTACTCCTAGTGACCTACTAGCAAAATTTTTACTTTCTGTCCCTGCAACCTTAATCTCTGCTGGTTTACAGGGCTTAGTCCCCAAAGAAGGAGAGCTGTCACCAGGGAACACAACAATGGTACCATTGAAATGGAAGTTAAGACTGCCACTTGGTCACTTTGGACTCTGAATCAAAGGCAAAGAAGGGAATTGTACTGGCTGGGGTGATTGATCCTGACTATCAAGGGGAAATAGAACTGCATCTACATAATGAGGGTAAAGAAGAGTTTGCCTGGAATACAGATTCTTTAGGATGTCTCCTAGTACTGCCATGCCCTATGTTCAAAGTCAATGGAAAATTGCAACAACCCAATGCAAACGGGACTAAAAATGGTCCAGAATCTTCAGGAATGAAAGTTTGGGCCATCCCACCACGCAAAGAACCACGACCAGCTGAAGTGCTTGCTTAGTGGTAATGGGAACATGGAATGGGCAATAGAAGAAGGTAGTGATAAATATGAACTTCTACCATGTGACCAGTTACAGAAGTGAGAACTATAATAGTCATGAAACTTTATTCCTAGTTTTGTTATGAGAATGATTGTATATGTACACAAAAACAAATTTCTCTGTTTTCTTCCCCAACTTTTTCCCTTATCATACAACAAGTTATATTAGTTTCATGTAATAATATTTAAAGATGTCAAGTTTAAGAGTGAATATTACCCAAGGACTTGTGCCATATTCTGCAGGGAATTAATGCATTTCTGTTTGTATGCAGGAGAGTTGAACATTGTTAGGCATGTCTGTTATTGTTTTCACTTAGAGACTAAGTATGGTTTAAGGTAATGTGCATGGTTGCTGAGGTGACAAGAGGTGGACTGTGATGGGTAGGCCAATGTTTCAACTTGGCTAGGTAATTATGCCCAGTTTTGGGTCAAACAAGCATTGGGCTAATTGTAATACAAGGACATTTATCGGCTTTAGTCATCAGTGAATTTACTGCATAGATGGCTGATTACATCTACATCAACCAGGGAGATTGCCATTAGCAATGAGTGACATTTTATCCAATCAGTTGAACGCCTTAAAAGGGGAAGTGATTTCAGCATTCAGAGAGAATTTCCCAGCTTATCTTTGGACAGCCAACATTTCCCAGAAACTCATCAAGGACCTTCATTGGACTTTCATTGGAGCCCCTGGTTTGCAGCCTGCTTGCAGAACCTGGACTTTTGCATACCCATGGTCTTGTCAGAGACTCTTATAAAATCTCATACTATTTACAGATATCCCCTGTTGATTTTGTTTCCCTAGAGAACCCTGACTAATACAGTTATTATTATTGAAATAATGAAAATGCCCTAATAAGGATTGAAGTGATGAATACACAACTATGTGCTTATACCAAATACCATTGCTTGTACACTTTGGATGAATCGTATGCTTTATTAGTATGTATCAATAAAATTGATTTGTTTAAAAATTTTAAAAATATCCCAATATGGAAAAGGTGTGTATTTTCAGATTCAAGTAGCTCAGTAAATCCCAGATAGTTCAAGCATGAAGAAAACCATACCTAGACACATAATAATCATTGCTGAAAACAAAAAATCAATGCCAGAAAAAATCATTACTTTATATACAGATTAACAATGATTTGAATATCTGAAGATTTCTCATCATGAATTCCAGAGATGAATCTTTAATGAAAAAATGAATGAAACACACAATTAAACAGGCAAACAACAACAAAACTATCAAGCTAGAATTAAATAATTAAATATTCAGCAAAATTATCAATGAAGAGTTAAAACAACAAAAAATCAAAATGAAAACTACACATAACAGACATATTGTAATGAAAGAAAAATGAGAGAATTCATTGTCAGAAGGCCATTTCTAAAAGTAATGTTAAAGGAAGTTCTTCAGTCTGAAGGGAAACTATCTTGAAGAAAATTCTCATCTTTGGGAAGCAATGAAGAGATGCAGAATTGTTAAAACCTGAATATATTGAAAAGGATATTTCTCTTAATTTCTATAATACATAAATTACTGTACAAAGGAAAAATTATAGGATTTCATTTTGATATTTATAAAATGTGTAAGAGAAAATACATATGACAATAATAGCACAAAAGATGAGAATGAATTAATGGACCCTATGGCTAAATGGTTTCTATATTTTAAATGAAGTGGCACAATGACTCTGGAAAGATACTGAAAAGTTAAGGAAATGTACTTATTCACTAAAGCAGCCCCTAAAATTGCCAAATATATAGCTAAAAAGCAATAGATAATATATTCAGTTACTCTAAAAGAACATAGGAAAAGAAGAACAGGGGAACAGCAAGAATAAGGAGAAAAACAGAGGCACAAACAGGATATGGTAAGTCTCATCTAACTTTATAGATATTATGCTAATGGATTAAAATCTGCAATTAAAATTCAGAGATTGCCAGATGGATAAAAAAGCAAAATCCTACAATTTATCTTCAAAAAATGAAGTTTAAAAATGAAGTAAAAATAGGATAAAAGAAAACGAATGAACAAAGTTTTATCATGCAAACAAAAAGTTTAAGAAGATGAGAATGGCTACATTAATATCACATAGAATAGATGAGGAAAAACTTTTTTCAGGGATAAAGAGGGATGTTTCAGAGTGAAAAAGGACAATTCATCCGGAAGATATAACAAGAGTAACCATATGTGATACTAATAACAAAACCTCTAATACAAGAATGAAACCTTGAGAATTAACGGAAAAATGGACGATTTCAAAATAATAATTAAAGTTTTAGTACCACTCAGAAATTAATAAAACAACTGGACAAAAATCATCAGGTTAAATATAGATGCTCTGAACGAAACTATCAACCATCTATAACTAACTGGTAATTTTAGAGCACTCTACATTATAACTGCAAAATACATTATTTTATTATTTTCAAATCTACATGTTAATTTTAGGAAGGTAAAGTATAAAATGGGGTGGTAAAAGAAGTCATTAAATTTTTAAATATTAAAATCATACAAGCTATGTATTGAGAAATTGAAAATTACATAATTCATGGGTCAAAGAGGCAATTACATGGAAATTAAAAATATATAAAATTTAATAATGAGGTATTACTCAACAAAATTTTTAAAATGGATAAATTAAATGACATAAATTTATTTAATCTATAGATAATGAAAATGGCACATACCTGATCAGAAAAAGTATAACTGTAATTGTTTTAGATGAAAGAAAACATTTCTGATGTCACGAAAAGCAATAATAAAATTATGCACCATCAAAATTTAAAGTTCTAGGAGTAATTACAGGAAACTGTTAAGAATATGAATGAACAAGTCACAGATTGGAAGAAACTATTGGCAAAAATCTGAGAAAAAGCTTGTATTTTTGACATATAAAGTTCACCTACAATTAAATAATGAAAAGACAAACAACACAATGAAAAGAGGGAGAAAACACTTGAATACATAGATACTTCACAAAAACAGTTATACAAATATATATAGACATGCAAAATCACTCAACAGCATTAGTCATCATAAAAATGAAAATTTAATTTAAAAAGTGATGCCAACATATGTCCACCAGAATGTATAAAGTAAAAAGACTTATAATACCCAATGTTGGCAAAGACATGGAGCTACAAGAACTTTCTTACCTTTTTGTAGCAAAATAAAATGGTACAGCCGCTTAGGGAATAAGTTCTGGCATTTTCTTGTAAATCAAAGCATAGCTTACAGTGTGATCAGCAATTCCAATCCTAAATTTTTACTCAGTAATAAAGAAAAATGACTTTTATAAGATTGCTTATTTCAGCTTTATTCATAAGTGTCAAATTTGGAAACAATAGTAGAAAAGATCTAAATTGTGTTATATTCATGCAAAATATCTTTACTCGGCAAAACAAAACAAAAAACAAAGAACAAACCCAATAAACCAACTATTGATACATGTGACATCATGGATGAATCTCAAAAAATTCAAAGGTATATACTGTATGATTCTATTCATATTAAATTCTAGAACTGGCAAATCTAATTTAAAGAAAAGGTAGTCAAATCAGTGGTTACAATTGGAAGTAGCCTGAGATAGACTGGAAAGAAGACTGAGAGAACTTTACGAGTTGATGAATATGTTCTTTTTCATGAAAAGCCTTTAGGTATATGGATGTATGCATTTTTCACAACTTTTTGAATATATAATTAAGGTTTGTGCATTTTATTGCGTGTGCATTATACGTTAAAAGAAAACTCTAAAATATTATGTTCTAATTAATGGTATCAATGATGTAGCACTTAAGGGAAGAATATAGATGCTTGCAATTTATGTTGAAATGAGTCCAAAAACCAAGATGGAATGATGGATAGATAAAAGAATGGATCAATATTTAGATATGTGATAAAAATAAGTATACTTAAATGTTAATAATAAAAAATAGATGGTACATACTTGGCTGTTCATGTTATATGTGTCAAAAATCCTGTCAAATATTTCAGAAAGCAATTTAATAAAATATTGGAAAAAAACACAATAATGAAAGCATCTACAAACTGCCAAAATCAAAATACTTTTTGTCAAAATGTCCTGCTCACTCATTAAAGGCCATGACCCGATGTCACACAATGTAGTTCCAGCAAATGCCTCTCCACAGGACAATTTTATCTTTAATTTCTACCTTTCTTTTATTTATCTGTTCCGTACCCAGGAATCAGAAGTCAGATAATTTGAAGGGAAGCAACGCACAGTAATCTCCCCCACTCCTCAGAGTTCTGAACTCATTGGAAATAATATAAGAAATAAAATACCTGGAAGGTAAAATAACTTTTTTATTAATAAAACCTAAGTTGTAAAAGGATGCTTAGTATGAGAACCTGGTGGGTCTGGGTACTGAACCTCAGAAGTAGGCTGGATTGCCCAAATTCTGTAACACTGTTCACACAAACTTGCACTACAAATTTCATTGAGAAAAATAGGAAGTGTAATGGTTTGACAGTTTTATGTAATTATGAATTCCAAAAATATAAATTGGATCATGCTTGTAAACTGATCTGTTCATCTGGGCATGACTGGTTTATGATAAGGGCATTAACTGGGCCACGTCAGGAGGGTGTTGGGCCCCGCCCCTCGGTGGGTGTGTTCTCAAGTATAAAAGCCAGGCAGCAGATTTGAGTTGCAGAGTTTTGGAGAAGCAGATTTGAGAAGCAGTTCTGATGTTGGAGTGAGCCGTTCACCCAATAGTCTACAGCTGGCCTTGTGGAGAGACACAAAGCATAGTGAGCCTCATGGTCTAGAGCTGAACTTGTGGAGGTAGCAGAAGCTAAGGCCAGAGAGAAACACAGTCCAGCAGGAGAGGAACCCAAAGGCCTGAGCCCTTGCAGATATTGGCAGCCATCTTGCTCCAACACGTGGACTTTGGTATGAGAAGAAACTTATGCTTTGTGGCCCTGTAACTGTAAGCTTCTACCCCAAATAAATACCCCTTATAAAGACCGACCGATTTTTGGTATATTTCAAAAGGCACCCCTGTGGCTGACTAAAACAGGAAGTAAAGCCAAAATGATTTCCCTGAAAGAATATCACAGAGCTAATGGGGCTTAACATTTTCCCTTCGTCTTTGCCTATGACTGCAGTAAGCAATAATTGGTAGCATATCAGTTGGACAAATTATGTGAGTTGCCTTAAATTAATTGGAAATTTAACTCAGTGTTCAGCACTGACGTCTAATCTAACAAATGTGATAATCTATTCTTTGTTCTTCAAGTTCTTCTTGATGGCTTACAGATAATAACTTGAGGCTTTCATTTTGTTACCCTATTTTCCTTTCTGTTTGAATTCATATGTGGATCCTTCTAGAAGAGAAATTTTGTTTAAGTTGAAATAATTCAAGTGCATTTGGAAGCTCTTCTGTTGGATTCAATCACAACAAACAGTGAGGTAATAAAGTGGTTAAAATGTGAACTCTGAAGCCTGGCTCTCTAGATTTAAGTTCCATCTTCACCATTTCACAAATTTTAACCTTATATAAATCAATCATTTTTCTCATCTATAAAATTGGGATAATGGCATTCTCTACTTTTTTGGGTTTTATGTGAATTAAACTACTTAATCTGTATTTATCACTTAAAATTGTACCTGATACTGAGTGTGCACTGTTAGCCACTATATAAGCTAAATGTAAGCTATTATTCTTTGACTAATGTGCACATTATACTTACATTATGACTATTTTCTAAAACCCACAAGAGATTCTTGTGGTAGGACAGAGTCCATTATCGTAGGATATTGCAGCTTTTTGATGGTTTAGGATAGGAACTTGAAACATCAAATGAATTGACCTGAGCACTGGGGCAATGATTTAATGTATTTTTTGGATGGAAGATGAAATTATGATTTGACCCTAGCCAAGGACTGTGTTGTAAATTCTTATAAAATCAGAGTTTTTTCTAGTGCCATGCTGAAATATAATCATTGCTACATCCTTTTCTTACTTTTTGTTAGATAGTAGAAAGAAGATACAGGAAATTTGTTGAACAAATTTTTTAGGTCACTTGAGACTGGAAAAATGATGAATATGTTTTGAACCCTTATTAAACAAGATGGAATTCTGTAGGGATAATGGACCCAGGTCTTAGCAGATACAACTTAAAAGTTTTTCATCTTTGTTCTCATAATGTCACCAGTCTATGAGAAATGACTTCTCAATATATTATTCTGTTCCAAGTTAGAAGGGTTTTTGTAGCATCAGTGAATTCACTGACATTCTTAACTCCAAGTATAATTTGGTCTCCAAATAATAAGTAAGACTATTTTCAGATCATAATTTGGCACTAATATATTAATAGTGGTTTAATACTGATAGAATAATTGAAACAATTCTGTCTTTAGTTCAGAATTGAATGCAACAACTTGAAAAGTAACCAACAAGAACTACATCAAAATAAAAAAGCCATAAAACACCAATTTTTAAACAAAAATTGGCCATATTAGAAGACAAACAAAATTTCTTCATAGAACATCAAAGCATTTCATGAAATATATGAAGGCCAACAAGATGGAATACAGATGGAATTATATTCAGGAGATCAATGTTTGAACTCTACAATTTATTAAGGGTGGTAACCTCTGGTGGGCCACTTTTAAACTCTGAATTTTAGCTTCCTTTTCTGAGTAATATTAATACCTGTCTACCTCAAAGGGATACCATGAATACCAAATGGGATTAAATGACATAATGCATGTGAAAGGGCTTTCAAATTTTGGAAGCACTGTCTACATGGAAAGTGTAATTATTATGATACACTCATGAGGCTTGTTCCCACGTGCCCATCCCAGTGCTTGATTTTGTACAAGCAGAGTTAATGTTTAATGAATTTCATCTTGTTCAAAATTGAAAATGCCAAGAAGTCTACCTTCAGTGTCTTCAATATTCTTTTCTGGGTTCTTACTCATTGCAGGGGGTACTCTTTGCACTTCCAAAAATGCTGTGATTTTTGCATTCTGCCTGCTGTTCTCAGTAGGCCATTTGCCACAGAGAATGCTGTAGTGTAATCTCCTTGTGTCTGTTGATTCTTATGACAATAACATTAAATGAGAATGATTTTTAGACAGATTTTAATGAAGGCATTAGCATTTTAAACTTTGAAAATTTTAATTTATGTTTATACCAATACATTAATTACTATGTCACACCAATAAATGTAATCTTCCTGGGTTTTTTTGTTTGAGAAGTCTTTGAAGTTTGAATTTCTTTTCACTCTCTCCTGCCCCTTCAACTGATGTCATCAACGCAACTCCCAACCTCCACCTCAGCCAGGTAAGTCATGTGAACATATTACTTACACATGCTTTTATTTTTAAAATATGCAAAACAAGCATATACACATACATACATGCATACCTGAGAACTTTTTCCCTTTTCAAAAATGGGATCATATAATACACATATTTTTGTATCTTTATTTTTATGCTCAGAATTTCATGGATTCAGCAAATACATTGGGAATCAATTTTCTCAAAAGATTAAGATGTCATGGCATGGATATGTGTGCGAGGCAGCATCCAAGATGACCCTCAAAGAGGACCTCTTGGTGTTCACTATCTCGTGTGGTACCCTTCCACACTGTACAGGGTTTATCTATATGATTGAAAGCTCATGGTAAAGATGATGGCATGTCACTTTTAAGATTAATTCTATAAGACACTGGTTTCTGTCTCATTCATTCTCCCTTGAATCATTCATTCACGGGGAATAGTAATGTAAAGAGACTCACATAGCTAGGAATTGAGGCCTCTTATCAAAACCCATGAGCCATCATCTTTCAAATGATTGCAGCCATGGGCTAGCATTTTAACCACACCATCAGGAGAGACTCAGAATTAGAACCTCATTGCTAGGCCACTCCCAGAATCATGACCTTAGAAATGGTGTGATAAGTATTTCTTGTCTTAAATTGCTAAGTTTTAGCCTAATTTGTTTTGCAGCAATGGATAATACAGTGTGTCCTGATTTATTTAAACATTCATTTGTCAAATAATAGATATTAAATATAATATCTGATTTTGTCCACATGAGATACACTTTAATAAATACAATGTGTATGTGGGTGTGAGTGAGTGAATGTATGTGTGTGTATGTGTGTGCTTACACATGTGTGGTCTTATGAATTAGTTCTTTTAGGTTTCTGGGTTAGATTCTTAGCAATGAAATTACTAGTCCAAGGGTATATATGTTTTGTTTTGTTTTTAATTTTTAAAGAAGCTTCAGATTCCATAAATGATACATCAAAAATATAGGGGGAGTCTGGACAACTAGCAAGATGGCAGCAGAGTAAGAAGCTCCTAGAGACAGCTAGTGCTACAGAGCAGTTAGTAATCACCCAGAGCTATCTAAAGCACCTGTTTGGGGGCTCCAGGAACCAGAAGAGCATCCTGCAACATCCTTGAAAGAATGGAAGGAGGAGACTGCCCATCTGCAGAGAAGATTCATGAGTAGAGCACTCCATGCCTTGGAAGCCGGCGCCCGTCCTCCACTGGAGGCACAAACCTCCTCAGGAGCTATTCTGTGGCTGAAATTGGAAGCTCCACTTTCCAAAAATGGAGGAGGAAGAGACGGTTGGGCACCAACTTCAGCTACTGATTAGTAAATTCGGCAGGCTAAGGTGTAATCCTAAGAACAGCTAAAGATTGAACCTGTCCAAGTCAGAAAAAGGCTGGTAGCAGCCATTTTAACACTGTCCCCAGCATAATAGGAAGTAGGGCTGACTGAAAATCACAGTGCTGGTAGGGACAGGCTTCTTTCCATCCAGATTAGATTGCAACTCTTGCCTAAGACCCAGCTTCACCTCCAGCAGGGAGTAAGCTGAGGGAACCTGCACCAGAGTCTCTGGGTAACTGCAGGTACATTAGACTGGCACAGACTGAATAGTCCAAAGTCTACTAGGGCTACTGTGGTCATTTGGGACCTGCATGAAATAGATTGCTGCCCATATGTGCAGCTCCATCCCCACCCCAGGCAGAAGAGCAAGGGGTATGAAGCTTCATCAGTCTCTCTGGGCAACTATAGTCTAGGCCTGGACAACTTGGATTATTCCACATAGCTGTGGCTCTGTCCCTACCCCTGGTAAAGGAGAAAGGTGGGAGAAGCTTCACAGGTGCCTGGGACAATGCAGGAAGATTGAGCCTCAACAGCTTACAGAACCAACTACATCTTCGGCTCCTACTACACAACCAGCAAGGGAGAAGGGCAGGAAAGACCTAAACTAAAGAGAGCAACTACATGCAGAATAAATACATCTGGTAAGTCAGATGACAAGACAGCAACAAAAAATTACAATCCATCCCAAAAAACAGGAAGATATGGCCCAGTTAAAGGAAAAAGATAAGCCTCTAGATGACATAAAGGAGTTGAGAGAACTAATGTTAGATGTTCAAACAAATCTCAATAAATTCAATGATATGGCTAAAGAAGTGAAAGATATTAAGAAGACATTGAATGAGAACAAAGAATTTGAAAGCATACATTAAAAAATAGCAGATCTTACAGGAATGAAAGGCACAATAAATGAAATAAAAAATATACCGAATCTTATAACAGAAGATTATAGGAGGCAGAAGAAGGGATTGGTTAGTTTGGAGAAATGACCATTGAAAGCAAACATACAAAAGAACAGATGAAGAAAAGAATGGAAAAAAATGAACAAGATCTCAGGGAACTAAACAACAGCAAAAAACATGCAAATATACATGTCATGGATGTCCCAAAGGAGAAGAGTAGGAAAAAGGGACAGAAGGAATATTTGAAGAAATAATGGTAGAAAATTTCCCAACCCTATTGAAGGACATGAATATCTATGTCCAAGAAACACAACATATTCCCATCCAAATAAGTCCAAAGAGACCAACTCCGAGACACATACTAATCAGAATGTCAAATGCCAAAGACAAAGAGAGAACTCTGAGAGCAGGAAGAGAGAAGAAATGCATCACATATAAGTGATATTCCATAAGTTTAAGTGCTGATTTCTCATCAGAAACCATGGAGACAAGAAGGCAGGGTATGATATATTTAATACACTGCAAGAGAAAAACTTCCAGCCAAGAATCTTAGATCTGGCAAGAATGTCTTTCAAAAATGAAGGTGAGTTTAGAATATTCACAGATAAACAGAAACTGACAGAGTTTGTAACCAAGAGACCGGCTTTGCAGGAAATACTAAAGATGTGATACAGTCTGAAAAGAAAAGACAGGAGAGAGAGGCTGGGAAAAGATCATATCAGTAAAAGTAACTGAAAGTCTCAAAAGAGTGGTGAAAATAAAATATGACAGATAAAAACCCAAAGGCCAAAATTGGTGAAATAAGAAATGCCTTTATAGTAATAACATTTAATGTTGATGGATTAAACTCCCCAATCAAAAGACACAGGCTGGCAGCATGGATAAGAAATATGAGTCACCTATATGTTGTCTGCAAGAGACTCACTTTAGACCCAAGGATACCAATAGATTGAAAATGAAAGGCTGGAAAAAGATATTTCATGCATGTAGTAATGGGGGAAAAAAAGCCAGAGTAGCTATACTTATATCAAATGAAATAGACTTTAAAAGACATAACTAATGTGCAATCTGAGGAGGAAGTCAGGGGGAAAAACTCTATTTACAATAGCTACTAAAACAATCAAATACTTAGGAATAAACTTAAGCAAGTTTGTAAAACACTTGTATTCAGAAAACTGCAATGCATTTTAAGAAATTTTAAAAGATCTAAATTATTGGAAGAACTTTCTATGCTCATGGATTGGAAGACTAAATATCATTAAGATGTCAATTCTACCCAAATTAATATACAGATTCATTGCAATCCTGATAAAAATTCCACCAGTATTTTTTTTAAATAAATGGAAAACATGACTATCAAATTTATTTGGAAGGGTAAGGGGTCCTGGACAGCCAGAAACATCTTAAAAAGGAAAAGTGAACTTAGAGAACTCTCATTTCCAGACTTCAAATAATATTGATAAGGGAAGTTTGGGACCCTGATCCCCACTTACTGGAATTCGGAGCCTTAGAAAAACAAACGGTCTCACTCTCCCTTTCCCCTCCTCCTCCTTCTTCCCCAGGCCATCATTAGCAAGAGAAGCCTAGCAGCATGCCTCTTTGAACCAAAAATTTACAACCCAAAACCAAGGATAGCTCCCTTTCTTATGACCCTGAGCTAAGCCAACAAATACTTTAAGAGCCTGCCCACTAGCTCTAGGAATTTCATCTCTTCTGCTTAGCAACCCACTATCCAATAAATAGAAACATGATAATCCCATGAAAAGTGTTGGGGGGCACCCAGTATCTAGAAACAGGTTTCTCTCTCTGGGCCCACATGTAATAAAATCATGTCTCTTCACCTCCTCTGAGTGCTGTTTGAGTTTTCTGAGATCAATTTTCTGTTACATCTGGTGCATTGGCCGGGAAACTCAACCACGCAGGCCCCTTGAGCCTCTGGTTGCGGCACATGCAGGCGCGGCTGGTGGAGGCTGCCGAACGAACGAGGTGGGTGCCCCCTGTCCATTAACGGGACCTCTTTCCGGGCGAGATCCACAGGCTGTGTCCCGAGGGCTGGACCTGACTCGAGGAGGAGGTGGACTGAACACCAACGGAAACTCTGCGAGAAGGTAAGGCCTCTGGGGGCTGATCCACAGTCAGGCCCGTCTCCGGACGGAAGAGGGGACTGATACCCCCTGGTTCCCGGTTATCGGGAACACAGTTCAGGGCCTTCCTGGAGGGGAGGAAATGTGTAACTTCTGAGTGAGTGAGAGTGTGAATGAGGACCGTAGGGGCTTGCACCTACCGATCCAGTCTTTGGCCCCATGGCCGAGAGAGGCCACAGAGCCAGAGTGGGCTTGAGTCTCACCCGTGGCTGTGTCATATGGCATAACGACCTTTCCTGTAATTTGTTTGGGGTGCTTTTGCTAAGACAAGCCAAAGTTCTGGTGAGAGACACGGGCAGACGGGTACCTGAGTGGCCTCCTGAGGCACCCCCTCCTTTGTTTGTCTTGCGACACCGGCACAGGGTGGTAGGTGGGGTCGTCACAGTCTAAACCCACTGTTTTGCCCTGCATGCTCCAGAACTTCAAGAAGGGTTTTTTCCAGAGATTATGGCATCC
>PVKH010024426.1:0-13634 GCA_004027955.1 Chaetophractus vellerosus
CCCCCCCCCCCCCCAGCCCCTTACTGCCCCCAGTAGTATTGCTGCAGGCTATACACTGGGCTCTATCTCATTGTGGTAGTTTAACATAGGGAATGAGGTTCTGACCTCATTATCAGGTTAACTATTAACTTTGCACCCCATGAAATGATTTACTTTTTCTCCCCTATTATTTACTTATTTTCTTTTACATTTAATTCAAAGGCCTAATTTGAATTCAAGGTCTTAAGAGGGGTGTGTGTTTGTGTGTGCGGGGAGGGTGTTGGTGAATCTGAAGCATCCCTTTGCCCTCTCAGTTGTAATATAAACAAATGTTTAGCAGAGAGAACTCTACCCTCCTTTCTGATGGCTCCTTCTGGCCTATGGGGCTGCTGGATTGTCTTCATGCCTGTGCAGTTTATCGCCAGTTCAGTAGTTATTCCACCTCTCTGTTAACTTTTCTTTCTTATTGCCATTCATTTATTATTATTTTCGGATGATGGGAATTAGTCACAACTAACTGTTGGTTTTCTTACCAAACTAATTAGGCTTATTGATTAGCAGAAAATCTTTCCAGATTTACCCCTCCATTTTGGTTTCATTCTGTAAAAAGACTTTTGTTTATGGCTTACCCATATGCTGTTATCAGTGTATAAAAAGGATCAGCCTGAGAACTTGCCAGAGAACATCTTTTCAGACCTCACGGTACAGCATTTACTGAATGGGGACATAGATGAGCTCAAGTTGCATCAGAAAGGAACCCTAGTTACGTTATTTCAAGTCACTACAATATGGTTGTAATTTGTGCTTTGGCTTTATTGGCACGATTTTACATTCCCCTATTCATAAAACAGTGATAATCACCAGAGCAACCATCAAACACACCCCTTCTTTAGAGAAAGAAGATCAACAGGATACTCACTATATAGCTGTGAGCTGTAAGATGTGCTAATGTTTTGGTAAATTATCAAAAATCTTGAAGTCATATGAGTAATAGTGATTAATGCAATTTTTTTTCTTACTGATCTATTTAAACTTGCAAAATAAACATCTTGATTTATTCCTTTTTTGCGGGGGAAACAAGTTAGGCTGATAACTTACTGAATTTAGCTTAAAATTATATTCAGATGATATGGCTTCCTCAGCTGGGGCAGAATTACATGAGAAGACTATACCCCACAAATCTTTTATCTAGTAGTCTATTAATGATATTCTGTAATAACATTGACATGTCAATGATATTGTAGCGTATTTGGGGAAGAGTTTAAAAAGAAAATGCTAAGCAATTTGAAGTAATACTAACATACTGTGTTTATCAAGCGATCATTCATCAACCTTCAACAGATCAGAAAACTAGAGTAGGAGTTTGGGGAAAATAATTCTCTTTTTACTGAATCTAACTTGTTTTATATTGTCTCCAGTAAGAAAGAGATTTAAAATTACCTGATTTATGATATGTAATAGTGACGGTGCTCTATCAGACCTGTTTTTAATGACATTATTCTAGAATGTTTTCTTTCCAGATGATGATTGAGAAGCTAATTTAAAAAATGGTGCCAGGTACCATAACAGTAACAGAACTTGCTGTTTTCTGGGATTTTTGGTTTCTACTTTTTTTTTCTTTTCTTTCTTTTTTTTAGTGGCATGTGCTGGATATCTTGGATTACTGCAGAACCTGGAAAACCTGTTGCTGCTCTTGATGCATAACATATTGCTATTGGTCTTTTTATAAATATATATATATATTATATATATATAATTTGAATTTTTGGAAACTTTAGCTGTGCTGTCAGCTTTGGAAAAAGTGTCCCATTTGTACTGTGTTGAGGTGCCATTGTACAGAAATTACCAGCCATATTGGTCTAGAAATGTTAAACAATTTTTCCCCATTTGTACAGGGGTAACGCACTGTATTAAATATGTAAGGTCTTATCTACATGGGTCTGATTACGGAAACTAATAAAGTGTCCTCTAAATAAAGTCAGACAATATATTTTATATCACTTACAATCCATTTAATTTTTGAGGCCATTTCCCAGGTAGTTATATTAGTTGATTGTTTTTTAAATATAATAAAACATAACTATAACATCAAAAACATTATATAATATTGACCCAAATTGTCACTTTTGTACTTACCCTTCTTTGAGTGTAAGAAGACACTGTCTCTGGAGTGGGAACAAGGATGAGGCTCTGGTTCAGAAACTTTAGAACCACAGACACTTTTCCTGAGGACATTGCTTCATTATTTCCTCTCAGAGTAAGAAGCACCAGGTCATGTGTTAGCATAAATGTGCTGGACAGTGGCCTTATCAGCCTTCCATACTTATACTTTAATAGAGTATAAGCCTGTTGGAGTTTATTATTCTTGATTATAGGTGCTTTTGTACTTCTACTTTGTTTATAAAGAAATATTGCAAAGTGATTGTAGAGCTTTTGCTTTATTTCTGTCTATACATTATATAAATTGGTATAAATGTATATTGTGCACTTTTTAAACTAATTTGTAGATAAGTATGCAATTTTTAAAAAATACTTGAAAAATGGGAAAATTGCATTTCTTATGGGTCATTTGTTTGGTATGCTGCACTGTGTATCAGAAACATCCATGCACAGGTGTATATATACATGCATATATATATATATATATATATATGTTCAGTAAACTTTGCAGATTATTTTAAAGCATCTGATAAGAGCCCTGGATTCATCCATGAGGAGTGCTCACCACAATAGAGGCCTTCTCTATTAAAGTTTCAACCTTAACAGCCATTTGAAAAATAGCACAGAAAAAATTTCTTTGTATTTTTCCATTTTTCTTTCTTTTTTTTCCCTTGCATAATTAGGGTTATTACTCTCCCTTTCTAGTTTTCTCCCTAATATAAGAAAAAAAATATGTACAGTATACTTAGCCTATGAAAATACTGTGTGGGCTGGTTTTAGTTTATCAGTCTATTGTTTTGCATGTTAGGGCCAGAGCTGAACCGCTTTTTTTAGAATGATTTTTAGACAGGCTGTTTGTAAAAGTGTTTCTTTTAGTTGAGCCACTTTTCATATATTAATGCTCTTTAAAAAACATTTGATTCTATTGGTGGTTATTGTATTTCTAGTTCTATCCCATTTATAGAACTGTTAGAAAATTTTAATTGTTATTTAATTTAATATGCAGCTATTTACAAGACAAAATTTTCATGTTTCTTTTAAATGTTAAACTGTTTTTTAAACTTTATCTCCAAGTTTTATCCTTACATTTCCTCCCAAGTAAATGCTGTATTTCCTTTTAGCTGGCAGTAGGGTGTGCTGTAGCCCCTTGCCAAATAAATTATTTAAAAATATTAATGTAAACTTTTCATTAAGAGATTTCAAAAATATATTTCTCTCCTTTATTGCCACAAACACATGTGAGGTGTGTTTATATAGATACAAGCTCACAGTTCAGTATACACAGCATATATGGAAAGTCAAATTGTTATAGTAAAGAAAACTTAGGAGATGTTTATTCCTTTGGATTTAGTTCTAAAATAATTTGGTAACAGCTATTTTAATTCTGAATAAAAGGAAAATAAGAAAAATAGTGTATTGATGAAGGCATGGTTCTAGAATGAGAAAGTTTGGGTTTGAATCCCAACTCTAACACTTACTAGCTGTATGACTTTGGGCAAGTTACTTAACATTTTGATGTCTTGAAAGATGGGGGTAATAGTGGTTCTTACTTCATATGGTTATTGGAAAGATAAATGAGATCATACATGTAAAACTACTTAGAACACTGCCTGACCCCATCAGGGTTCAGTACACATCAGCAGATTTTATTATTGCTGTGATTCTCATTATTGTTGTTGTATATTCTTTGAGAGATTCTTAAACACCTTCTATCGTAAGATTCCAGGATTCTCTATTGATTGTTAGTATAAATGATTAATATGGCCAGCAGGTTGTTTTGTTGTTAAAACTCTGGAGTATAATGATTCATAAGATTTTCTCAGTAGTATTTCCACTAAAGATGCTATAAGATATAAAATCTTAAGCCAAAGAAAGGGATCTGTAATAGTTAAATTTAAGGCACCAGCAATCCTTGGGGAGATATGCTTGGGCAGGGAGAATCTTTTTAGCATCCAAGAAGGCAAGCTAACAAGTAGCCATAAGTCTATGAGCAATTACTTGTAAGCCCATACTCATAAACATCCTTTAGAAAAATAGATTTAGGTGAAGATCAGAACTTTAAATATGAGCAACTTACATTTTTTCTGGAATGCAAGTCAGTATATACAGTAACATTGTAAGAACTGAAATGAATGCCCGCATTTCTTGGGATTTCCAACTTTAATCATTTATCAACAAATATTTGTTGAGCTCCTACTGTGTGCTAGGTATATAACAGTGAGAAAGAGAGACACAATCACTTCCAAGTGAACTTTCATTGTAGGGGGGATAGACAAGTACACAGGAAGTCCTAAGTTAGTGCTGTGGTACAGACCTGCAGGGTCCTGGGGAGTACATAGGAGGGGCACTGGCCCAGGCCTGAGGAATTGGAAAAGCATTCCCGGACAAAGTGAGTTCTTCACTGAGACCCAAAGGATTGCTGGAGTCAGTAGGGGTGAGACTAATGGGGGAGAATATTCTCAGCAAGGCAAACAGCAGATGGTCAGAATATGACATGTTTGCAGAAGTCAGGTTCACTATAAACTGCAAGAAAGTAAGAGATGCGGCTGGAGAGGTTAAGTAGAGGCCAGATTTTACTTGATCTTATAATTCATGTTAAGAAGCTTGGACTTTGAGCTAAGATTAAGGGAGCTATTGGAAAGGTCTAACCAGTCAGTGAAAGGTTTAAATTTGCATTTTAGAGAAATCACTCTTGTTGCCATAGGCATTGTGTGAACAAAAATAGTTATAATTTGGGGGCTGGGTGTGTGTGTATGTGTATGCATGCTAAGTTGTCTTCCTTAGTCTTGAGCCATCATTTGTGGCTAGGGCATCGTTACTCCTAACTGAGACACAGAGACTTGCACCAATCTCAGGCAATAATTATGAAGCAGGCAGAAAACAAGGAAAGGAGCAGAGAGGAAGAGACAAATGCACAGATGTGGGGAAAAGCACAATGAGAGAATTTATTAAAAAAAAAAAACAATTTTTTGAGACATATTCACACACCCTACAATCCATTCAAAGTATACAGTCAATGGTTCTCAGTATAAATACAGAGTTGTGCATTCATCACCACAACAATCAATTTTAGAACATATTCATTACGCTAAAAAGAAAAGCCCCATATTATACCTCCTCTATTATTGACACTTAGCACTGGATTGGTACCTTTGTTACAATTGATGAAAGAATATTAAAACATTGCTTTTAACTATAGTCCATAGTTTGCATTGGGTGTGTTTTCCCCCCATATACCACCCTGTTATGAATGCCTTGTAACAGTGACACACTTGTTCTAGTTCATGAAAGAACATTCTTATATTTGTACTATTAGCCAGAGTCCCTGTCCCAACAGGGTTCTCTGTGTTACACAGTCTCATGTTTTATCCTTTAGCTTTCCTTCTTAGTGACATACATGACCCTAAACTTCCCCTTTCAACCACAATCACACACTTAATTCAGCACTGTTAATTATACAATAATATGCTATCATCACCTCTATCCATTTCCAAACATTTACAATCAACATAATTTAAAATTCTGCACAAATTAAGCATCAGCTTCCCATTCTCTATTCTAATTCTATTTCATTGTAACCTATAATCTAAATGTTAGCTCTATAAAAAGTTTGCTTATATTAGTTCATTATTAGTGAGATCATACAATATTTGTCCTTTTGTATCTGACTAATTTCACTCAACATAATTTCTTCAAGGTTCATCCATGTTGTCGCATACGTCAGAACTTCATTCCTTCTTACAGCTGAATCATATTCCATCATAGGTATATGCCACATTTTGCTTAACCATTCATTAGTTGATGGACTCTTGGGTTGTTTCCATCTTTTGGCAATTGTGAATAATGCCACTATGCACATCAGTGTGCAAATTTTATTTGCGTCTCCGCTTTCAGTTCTTCTGGGTATAAACCTAGTAGTTGGATTGCCAGATCATATGGCAATTCTATACTTAGCCTCTTGAGGAACCGCCAGACTATCTTCCACAGTGGCTGCATCATTTTACATTCCCACCAGCACTGACTAAGTGTTCCTATTTCTCCACATGTTCTCCAACACTTGTAGTTTTCTGTTTTTTTTCAATGGTGGCCAATCTGGTAGGTATGAAATGATATCTCATTGTGGATTTGATTTGCATTTCCCTAATAGCAAGTGATGTTGAGCATCTTTTCATATGCTTTTTAAAGCCATTTATATTTCCTCTTTGGAAAAATGTCTATTCAAGTCTTTAAAATTGGGTTATCTTTTTATTGTTGAGTTGTATGATTTCTTTATATATTCTGGATATTAAGCCCTTATGGGATATGTGGTTTCCAAATATTTTCTGTCATTAAGTAGGCTGACTTTTCACTTTCTCAACAAAGTCTTTTGAAGCACAAAAGTATTTAATTTTGACGTGGTCACATTTATCAATTTTTTCTTTCATTGCTTGTACTTTGGGTGTAAAGTCTAAGAAACCATTGCCTACCACAAGATCTTGAAGATGCTTCCCTACTTTTTCTTCTAGGAGTTATACAGTCCTGACTTTTTTATTTAGGTCTTTGATCCATTTGAGTTGATTTTTTGTATAAAGTATGAGATAGGGGTCATCTTTCATTGCTTTGGAATGGATATCCAGTTCTCCCAGCAACATCTGTTGAAGAGACTGTTCTGTCTCAGTTGAGTGGACTTGGCAGCCTTGCCAAAAATCAATTGATCATAGATGTGAGGGTCTATTTCTGAACTCTTAATTCAATTCCATTGATCAATATATCTGTCTTCATGCCAGTACCATGCTGTTTTGACCACTGTAGTTTTGTAATATGCTTTAAATCAGGAAGTGTGAGTCCTCTAACTTCATTCTTCTTTCTCAAGATGTTTTTGGCTATTCAGGGCCCCTTGCATTTTCAAATAAATTTGATAATTGGCTTTTCTGTGTCTGCAAAGAAGGTTGTTGAAATTTTTTTTGGAATTGCATTGACTCTGTAATCAATGTGGGTAGAATTGACATCTTAAAGATACTTAGTCTTCCAATCCATGAACACGGAATCTTCTTCCATTTTTTTAAGTCTTTTTAAATTTCTTTTAGCAATGTTTTCTGTGCACAAGTCCTTTACATCCTTGGTTAAATTTGTTCCTAAATATTTGATTCTTTCAGTTGCTATTATAAATGGAATTTTTTTCTTGATTTCCTCAGATTGCTCATTACTAGTGTATAGAAACACTAGTGACTTTTGCATGTTTATCTTGTATCCCACCACTTTGCTGAACTTATCAGCTCCAGTAGCTTTGTTGTAGATTTTTGGGGACTTTCTGTATATAGGGTCATGTCATCTGCAAATAATGAAAGGTTTACTTCTTCCATTCCAATTTGGATGCCTTTTTTTTTTCTTTTTCCTGCCTAACTACTCTAGGTAGAACTTTTAGCACAATGTTGAATAACAGGGATGACAATGGGCATCCTTGTCTTGTTCTAGATCTTACAGGGAAAGAAAAAGCCACTTTTTAATTTTAAAACAAACTTTTCAATAATTGAAGGTAGAAAGAAACCACAATTGAATATAGTTAAAATATCAAACAATTTAAGGAGAGAAAAACATTTGTGTAACAAGGTATGCAAATTTGGGTATGATCATAAAGAGGTTTACCTGGGCAAGGGAACCACACAAACGGAGTATCATCAATTAAAGTATCAGTGTCAGTTGAGAATTTTACTAAACTACTCATATTTTCACTTTGCTTTTATTTATTTATTTTATCTTGATTTGAAAAAGCTTTGGGGGGGGGTGGTGTTTTTACCAATTCAGAAAATAATGAAGCTGTGGATTAGTTTTTAAAATTAGTCAATTTCTTGTATTTCTGTTAGTTCTGTCATACTTCAAACTGCCACACTTAATTTTTCTCTCTAAGAAGTTAGTGGGACCTCCTCTGCTATGCTTATTCTGTCCAGAGGTTCTGGAGTGAGTCTGCCTTCCAACATCTGAATAGAAAAGGAACCGTTTCACCTGGAAACACTACGAGGGAAACTGGGTCCTTACAGAAGAGTCAGGTTTCGGTTAAAGCAAAGAGAAGGTGAAGGGGCTGGGGGAATTTGTTGCATTTGCTGTGCATATATAAGTCTTCAGTGCCCAGTAGAAAGAGGCTCTTTGGTCTTTAGCCACTTAGGGTAACTTGGGAGTAGTCTCTGTGACTGACAGTCTCATTTTGGGGAATACGGGTTGATATTCATTGTTCTTTACGTAAATCCCTTAGTGCCTACACTGTTGCAAAAGCTACAGATACTGGTTGGAGACATCACTGGAATTCAGGGCTTTGGGTTCACTGTACCTTTTATAAGAGAGGATATGAGCTTCAAATCTATTATAAAGGTTAGATGAATGTTGATTGATAATTTAGTTAGTGGTATCCATAATCTTTTGAGTTGTTTTTTTACCTCTTCCTTAGTCAGTCTACGGCTGTGGAATTAAAGTTATCATTCCAGATTACACTTTTCTTAAGGTAATGATTGTGAATAACTGATGTTCTAAAGGTAGCAGAATTTTTTTTTTCTTAAAAAGGCATATTTGTGTAATTAAGACAAATGACCATTCCTGTACTTAGTTTCTTCTGTTGCAAAACAGGTGTGATTATATTTGTCATTAACCTCAGTGTGTTGGGATTAATAACTGTTTGGGAAAAATATGATAAAAACTTAGTTTTCACTAATTTAGAAATATAATAAAATCTATGTCTTATTAACACATACTATCATGGTGTACCAGGAGCCACTTCAGAACCTCTAGGGTAATCATTATATTCACTTATCTATTTTCGGATATCAGCTATATATACTTCTGATGGTTTCTGCCTTTTCATAGTCAGAAAAATTTCCAGTCATTTGAGCTTTCTGGTTGTTTCTATTTTAAATTTTATTTTATACTTTATATGCATTTGTCATGTCTCACTAGTTAGAATCTATGCTCTTAATAAAGACTGGATTATTTCTTTCATATCTCTTATAGTACATAGCACCTTTGTTGACTATTTTGGCCACAGGCATAAGCTTCAGTTGTAAGATGGAAGGTTTGAGTGAATGCAAACCATATGATTGATATAAAAAAATACACAGGAAGAGTCTTCAGAGCAAAGTTGTAGACTCTATCTCCTTAAAAAACTTTGAGAATTAAATAGACTCTTTGAACCAGCATTTTCAGTAGCACTCTATGCTAAGGAAATAATCATAAATACAGAAAGCTTTATATCCAAAGATGTCAAGTGAATGTTAGTCATAATAGGGAATAACTGGCCTGTTATTAGGATGACTGGCAAAGTAAAATATGGAATATCTTATTCAATTTTTAAAATGATGCTTATGAAGACTTTGTAATTAGGAATAATAGTAACAACTAATAATAGCTAACATTCTTATAGCATTTACTAAGAACCAGGCACTGTTCTAAGGCTTTATATATATTAATTAACATTCACACCAACCCTATGAGGCGCATACTATTATTATATCCAGTTTATGACTGTAATGATTAAGTACTAACAATTAATTTACAATTAAACCCAAAGTTACACAGCTAGTAACTATAGATTCAAACCAAGGCAGTTTACTTTTAACATCTACAAATGCTTTCATCATCATGTTTAATGAAAAGAGAATATGAAATTGAATATCCTCATGTTAGGATAGCAAGTTGGATAAATAAAAAAAGGAACTCAGTAGTTTAGTACAAAAAGCAGGAAAAATATAGAAGAAAGGGAGAATGGATGTTAGTATAAATCAAGTACCCACAAAACCCTTTTATTTATCTATAACATTTAACAGTGTTAATATCTTGAAAATTTCTGTTCTTTGACCTCAACACTACAGTCACACCTTTTTGAAAGCCACTCCTCAGTCCTCCTGAGGCATCTTTTCTTCTTTCCCTTGGATGCTTAGATGTAGGCATCCTATGAGGCTATCTTTATTTGTTCTTTAACTTAGACATCTCATTCCATTCCTGAGCTTTAATCCAACCTCTGTATGAACTGCACTAAAGTCTAATTGTAGCTCCATCTTCTCTCCTGACCTTTAATCTTATATCTTCTATTACTTACCATTGCATGTCCCCTGGATATGTGTTGCAAATTGGGCTTCTTGGGAACAAACTTTATGATGGAGTTTAGCATGAAGGATATTTATTAGAGTGTGCCCTTGGGAGTCAACACCTGTTGAAGGGAAGGGGAGGAAGCGGAATTGGGCAGAGGGACACATTGAGCTGTGGTGACCCCCTGGCCCTTCAGAGTTATCACAAGTTGAGCAAGGGGGCTAGGCTTTTGTTTTCCCACTCCCCCTTGGTCAGCCATTAGATGTGGGTTGGTTTTGGAAGGAGGTATACCTTGGGCAAGGCAGTTCTCCAAAGAGGGCTGACAACTAAGAGCCACTTTCTGTCAGCAGTCCCAGCACCTGGGGGAATAAAGCTTTCATTCCTCAAGGGGGATCTGGGTACCTCATCACGGCAGCTTCCTTTTGTTCTCCATGCTCTTAGTCTTTCCCTTTTACTCCATTCTCCTAGTAGTTCTGTTACATTTTTTTTTTCTTTTTAAACTTAGATATTTTGAGGCTATGTTATTAGATGCATACAAATTTAGAATTATTAAATCTTCCTGATAAATTGAACAATATTGTTAATATGCAGTGAACCTCTTTTTCTAGTAATACCTTTGGCCTTAAAATCTATTTTGCTTGATATTGCTGTAGTCATACTGACTTTCTTTTGGTTAGTGCTTTGCCTGGTGTATCTTTTTCCAAACTTTTCTTTTTAATCTTTTGGTATCTGGAGCTTTAGATGTGTTTCTTATAAAAAGCACAGAGATGGATTTTTAAAAACTGCAGTCTGGTATTCTTTGTCTTCCAACTGGAGAGTTTGGTCCACTTATAATTCTTTTGATTATGCATATAATTACTGATAATTTGAATTCATTTCTACCATATTATTTTGCACCTTCTGTTTGTCTTGCTTTTAGGGTTTCTTTTCTCTTCTTTCTTGCTTTCTTTTGTACTCTTTGAATTTTACTTTTTTCTTTTCCCTTCCCTCCTCCAGATTTAGAAATTATTTCTAATAATTTCTATTTTCTATTTTCTAGTGATAATCTAGAAATTTCAGCATGCATATTTAGTAGAGCAAAGACTCAAGCTAATATCTTTACCCTCCTGAAAAATAACAGGAACACTTATATCATGTTAATTCATATTTCCACCTCCCAATTTCCATGTTCTTGTCTAGAATTTAAATCTTTTTCTTTATACCCACTAATTGGACATTATTATTATTTTTTATATAGTCAAAATTGATTTTATGTATCCATATGTGTTTTTTGTTCACCATTCCTTCTTGCCCCTCAGATCCTTCTTTTAGGGTTAATTTTCTGTCTTCTAACAATATAATTCTTTTAGAAGTTTCTTTAGAGACGATCTGTTGATTGAACACTATCAGTTTTTGTTTACCTGAAAATGGCCTTTATTTTAACACTCATTCTTTAAAGATAATTTTGAGGGTACATGATTCTAGGTTGACAATTTTTTCCCTCAGAACTTTGAAACTATTTCACTGTTTTCCGATACTATCATTGTTGATGTAAAATCAGTTGTCAGTCTAATTGTCCTTTTTTGTGGGTATTCTTTTTTCTGTTCTTGAAGCCTTTCTCTTTTTTCTTTTTCACATTTTAGATCGTACGCTTTTATAAATTTTGATTACATTCACCCTGTCCTGTGTCCATCACTGCAAGGCAATGGAAAACATTTCAACTGACCACTAAATGCCCCCTGTTCGATCCACTCTGTTCCTCCCTTCCCCCTCCCCCCAGGGCCCACAATGCCAACCTGGCTCGACTCTTTGGATGACAGTGTTCATAGTTACATGCAATAAAGTGTCTTGGCCCACTGGTTCATCCCCCACTGGGAACTGCCCCTGCTCCCCAGAGTTGCCCACCTGTCTATTTCTGAGCGAATTGGTCCTCTGAAAATAGGGAGTCCATCTCTTTCCATCTCATTGTGTGGGTCTCCACTCACTGATAGAACACATTATGACAGGATGAACACTCCCACACTCCCCAGAAGCCCACTCCAGATATGCCCCCAAATGCCCCCCGACCAACACCCCAAAGCTGTGACACCTCCCTGTGACATCGCCACAAGAGCATTCCCACCTCTGCACTCCCAACCCCATACCCACAAGTCCCAGGTGTTCGCCCGGTCCCTCTTCCACCCCCCGCCCCAAGCATGCTGGGCACTCCAACGTACCTTTCCCAAACCATCCACCCCCAACCCTGCACCACCATACCCAACAATATCACCACCCACCTGTCCCATCCCCCCAACATGGAACCACACTCCATCACCTCACCACAGATTACGTCCCTATGGGTGATGTCCCACAACTTTGTCTTCTCTTTCTCTTATGGGTTTATGGAATTTTGTTTGACATATAACTGAGGATTGTTGTCTTTCATTCATTTCTGCAAAATTGTTAGCCATTATCTCCATTGCCCCTACTGTCTCTTCTTCATTCTTTTATCTTCTTCTATAACCACGATTAGGTGAGTAATGGACTTTTGTACTCTGTTCTTTGTGTCTCTACTTCTGTATTTTCTATTTCTTTGTCTCTCTATCCTGGATTTTATGTGATTTCCTCAAATCTATTCTCCAATTTTCTATTACTTTCTTCAGCTGTATTTGCTCCTTCACATTGATTGACTTTATAATATAAATTATTGGTCTATTTTAGATATTGTATTTGGTTCTGTTTAAAATATGCTTGGTCATTTTGATAATCTTTTTTCCTTCTGATTCATTAATCATAGTAAACATAATTATTTATATTTGTCCTATATAATAATTCCAATATCTTCAGTCTTTGTGGGTCTACAGTTGTTTTTTTTCTGCTTAGTTTTACATTTAGTAACTTTTTCCTCGTGTGTTATGCTTTTGGATTCATGTTTCTTGGAACTTTATCTGTGGGAATTCAAGGATTGGCATTTGTTTCTGCTAATCACTTGAAGGCACTATTGACCCAGGATCATTTGAATAAACTGAATTTTTGGCTTGGAGTTGTTTTGGGGGCACTACACAGATAATGTGGACTCTGACCTGTGTGAGGGTGGGCCTTTGATAAGGAATTCTTGGGGGGGAGGAACTTTTTTCTTTCCAGTTATAGTGAAGATATGACCAGGCAAGCATCCCTTCCATCTCCCTTTTTATTTTTTTATTTTTTATTTATTTATTTTTTTTGACCTTTGTCAAAGGTTTTATTCAACTCAGTAACTAAGGAACCTATCAGTAAAGTTGGCTCTAGGAGCAAAACAAAGCAGAGGTAGATATAGGTCATCAGGAATTCAAAAGAACCTTAAAATAAGATTGTTTAGGTGAGATGCAAGTCTGGTTAATGCCCTACAGGGTAACAAAACCAAAATCTTTGGGGTGATCTCTCCTATGAAGCAAGATGTAACTGAAAAGTGGCTGGGCTTTCATCAAATGGTAAAGTCAAAAACA
>PVKH010024427.1:0-13631 GCA_004027955.1 Chaetophractus vellerosus
GTTCCCAGATGATTGTGATGTTGATGCTGCTTACCTGGGGACCACACTGAAAATCACTGGCCTAAGCCACACACACACACACACACACAAAGATAAATTCATTAGTCATCAGCACTAGTGTCTTAAAGTACTGCTTCAGTGCTGGTGCAAGGGATTCCAAAAATACTTGAACTGTAAACATGCAGGATAAAATAAAACAGAGCAAAATCTACATCATATCTGTAATAAAATTAGTCAGCCAGCAGGATATTTTGAAACCATGAAACTATGAGTATGCTATGAGATGTAAGTTTATGATTTCTGCCAGCAGACACTTCAGATACAAACTATGTCAGTTACGGAAAAGTAAATTATGTTTTCCTGTATACCTAAGTTTCACGGCCTAAAACATTACAACTGTTTCATTCATTTTTAAGGGGACACATTTGCTCATACCTTTCTACCAGGAGTAGTGCAATGATTTTCAATCTCTGTGCCAAATTCAATTAGTGTGTACAGTATATGTTTGCTAAGCCAAATCTTGATCAGAGTGCAAGTTTTTTTATATTCAGCTATTTATATTGTTAGAGGACTTTGTGCCTGTGGCAGTAGAGAACAGAGTATATTTTTCTTTGAAGAATAGATAAAAGGCAAAAGGTCACTTCAAGTCAGTGTCCAAAAAAATAATTTAAAAAAAGGGGTCATGTTTACTGCAACATGGGAGGGCTTTGTTTCATTATTATCCAAGTAAACACTTTTCCTCTAAAGAGAAACATCCTGAAGAAAAACAAGGAAAATGGAATGATTTCTGTGGATTTCGAAAAGATAAAAGAAGTGAGTAATAGAACTTACACAGTTACAGTTTAATGTTTTGGGTCTTTTAATTCCTTCTAGCTCCCCCCCCAAATCTAGTACTATTTAACGTGTCCTAAGAGCATAGAGAGAGAACTACAGAGCTAGCAATAGAACTGTATGAACTTATTAAAACAAACAAACAAAACAGGATAAAGCGACTATCCCTCAAATTTAGTGGGTATTTCTTGTGGAAATTAAAGATTCTTGGATTTCAATCTCAAAAAAAAAAAAAAAATGCCCAGGAATCTACTTTTATAAATGATCAAAAGGACCAATTTGGAAAACCCAGGAATACAGCATCATATTTAACTTTCCATCTCCAATGCATAGACCAGTGTCTAACACAGAGAAGTATTAAATAAGGTTTGGTGATTGGGAAGCAGATATGGCTCAAGCGATTGGGCTCCCATCTACCATATAGGAGGTCCAGGGTTCAATTCCTGGGGCCTTCTGGTGAAAAGCAAGCTGGCCTACGCAGCCAGCTGACCCAAGTACACACAGAGTGCTGGCCCACGCAGGAGAGCTGGCCCAGGCGGAGTGCTGGCCTGCACAGGAGTGTTGGCCTGTGCAGGCATGCTGGCCCGTGTGGAGAGCTGGTGCAACATGATGATGCAACAAAAAGAGACACAGAAGAGAGATAAGAGACACAGCAGATCAGGGAGCTGAGGTGGTGCAAGAGATTGAGCAGCCTCTCTCTACTATGGAAGGTCCCAGGATCAGCTCCTGGTTCTGCCTAAAGAGAAGACAGGCAGACACAGAAGAACACACAGAGAGCAGACAGCAAGCACAAAACAACAAGGGGGCAGGGGGCGATAAATAAATAAGTCTTTTAAAAAATAATAAGGTTTTGTGAATGAAAGAGTTTGGATGACTTTAAAATATTACTTTCCGTAAACAACAGGTCATTTCCTTCTGTGTATATGCTCAGTGCTGATTCTCCTAAGCCCCAACTCCCAACAAATGTGGTTTAGCAGTCTTAAGCTGTATTTCAGTCACATTTCCATTTCCAAATGAGGCTTGCTCCTCTAAATGCTATTCATACAATGGTTGCCCTCAAACTTATCTGTCACAAGAATTGTTGAAGTGCTAGAGAAGAGTTCCATTACCTGTTGTGAAGTTTGCTTTAGGGAAATAAAGAAATGCAGATATTTGCATAATTTAGGATTAGGACATTCAGCCCAGTCTTTTTAATGCCTGTCAACAAGGATGCCCCTAAACTCAAATTAAGTTAAGGACGATTTCTCCTGATTCCTAGTGTCACTGGGAGGCATTAGACAGCCATTCTGACAATAGAAAAAGTGCCTTTCTGTGAGGGTGATAAATGTAGGACCGAATACTATGTTCAGACACCAATGTATTCGGTTCATATTTTGCTACCTCCTGGAAAGAAAGCTCTCCATAAAATTTTCAGGGAAGATGTTTAAGAAGAAATTCTGAAACTTATTTAAAACATGTATCTCAGAAACATCGGCAACACTTAAAGGTACAGAGGCCAGTAAATCCACTGTCGCCACCTCATATCAACTGAAGTTATGAGGACCCCCAAATACCCAGGAGTGTGTGTGTATGTGTGTGTGTATACAATTACTTGGGCAGGTGTCTGTTGGCCTGTGAAGAGAATGTAACAGGACTTTGAAGAAGACACAGGTCCTATTCCTGTATAAAAGACAACAGGTGCCTTTGTAGCTGGCAGTTCTCACTGGTGTAGCTGATTTGAAGACTCTAGATGTAAATGACTCTTCTCTCCAACTCTTAATCTCTGCCCTTGTACCAAACAGACAAACTCCTTTACACATTTCCCTCATTCACGAATGATGATGAGAAGCCCCTGAAAGCATGCTTTGAGCCACACACACAGCCTTTCATCACTGGCTTTCGATATTCTGTCACTCCTGACTCTACCACTCATACTTTCCCTTCACCTCTGCCTGAAATATCCAGCTTGAAGCCTTTTCTATTCCTCCCACACACCCCTCTGTCACTTTGATGGCTTTCCTTTCAGCATCCTAACTCATCTTGCTCTGACAAATAGACTAGTAAAAGACAGGAGCTCATGACTTTTAGGAAGTCCTTTCACTTAGGTAGCCTAGGAGAATGTAGCCCAGTCAATTTTTTTCCCAAAGTATTCAATAGGTGCTGAGAATATTTCTGTTATTTCTTCCATTTCACACCCATCTCTCATGTAAACAGCCAGCTTTGACGGTATGTTCCATTCTGATGTCAATCACAGGCATGTGATATTTAGGTCAAAGCTTATTAACAAGGATGATTTGATCTCTATGAGAAGGAAATAGATTGGTAATAAAATTCTGGTTGATTTGCTTGATTCTATCCTAAGGATATACAGCCATTTATTTTAAAGCATAGCAATTATTTTAAGGGTGCCTTCTACCATTAAGAACATTTCTTTTGTAAGTCTTAGTAAATAAAGAAAAATCACATATTCTGCAAAAATCATTGTAATAGCACCTACTAGATATATAAAGATAAGGCAATGATTTTTTATTTTTGGATCTATATTATCATCACAGAACAAGAAACGCATCTTATAAAGATTATAGGTTTGTGTGAGTCATCAATTTTTATAGATTTGGCCCATGTGGAGTGCTGATGCAGCAAGATGATGTAACAGAAAAAGACACAGAGGAAAGACAACAAGAGATGCAGCAGACCAGGGAGCTGAGGTGGCACAAGAGATTGAGCGCCTCTCTCCCACTCCAAAAGATCCCAGGATTGGTTCCCAGTGCTGCCCAAAGAGAAGACAAGCAGACCCAGAAGAACACATAGCAAATGGACACAGACAGCAGACAACGGGAGGGAGGGGGAATAAATAAGAAAATAAATCTTTTTTTAAAAAGTATAGGGGCACTGTTTACTGTGGCAGTCATTGAGATCCTGCTGAGACTTGCATAAGCATAACCTCTGGAGTGAACTCCTGACATTTTGAAATCTCCAAGCCATAAAAACTCATTTGTCTTTACCATTTCCCATTTTTGGTCAAGGTCTTTTTCCAGATGCATTTCTAGCTGGTGATTGGTAATAATCCCTCAGTGCCAGGATTCATGTCTCACACCAGGTGGAAGGTAGTACATTTATATGCAGAGTTTGGCTTAGAGAGAGGCCACATTTTAGCAACAAGGAGGCTTTCAGGAGGTAACTCTTAGGCAGTATATAATACTAGGCTAAGTTTCAATTTCATAAGAAAAGGTTCATAAATACAATCATCAATGTCAAGGGCCTGGCATATGGTCTGTCTTCCTTCACTAGACATTGCCCTTGCACTCGGGGGATTCTTGCTGTGCTATTAGAGAATGTAGCAGAACTCCCCAGGATGCAAATTCAATATTCTTTCAGTTATTGTATGGCTCTCCAACCACTGAGACAATATACCATGAACACTTGAACATATTCCTATGTCTTAGAGGTATGCTCCAGGTGAACCCCTTTCCATGCATCCCCACATGACTGACATCTCATACAAGTGAACCTCTCCTGCCACTGTTGTGAACCTTCTGTGATCCAAAACCTCTCCAAAAATGAAGCCAAGAAAAGAACCGAATAAAATTCATAAGAAAATGAAATAATAATTTAAAAAATAACCAATAAAATACCAAAAATAAACAATTTGAAATATTTTTTTAGACATTTTGTCTTTCATCATTGTAAGAACTGTTGTCTTGTATTTCAGTGACATTTGGTTCTAGAGATATCCAGAAACTATAAGCAGGGCAGACAGATCAGGAATTTGGCACTCTATCAGCGGGCCTTAATTTGGAATTTATGCTCTTCATTGTAACAGAGTTGGACTCATTAATAGGTTCTCTGCACATGGCTCTTCTGCTCCTTTAATTTGAACTTATAATTAGCACTATACTTGGTAAATATGAGTCCTGAAGATTTAAAACTTTGGTCCATCCATGTGCCAGTTGAGCCCTGAATTGCAGCATTGTTGTAGAACCTACTTTCCAGTTGATTCAAATCATCCAGGACAACTAACAAGGAGATGATGGACAATGCCCATCTCAAAAAACAGAGAGTGTCTGCAACTGCAAGCAAGAGAGCTCCATCCATCTGCCCCATGGGATCTAAGCCCCATCTCAATGAGAGGCAGAGGGCATCACTATCCAAATCCTCAAAATTGGGGAGTGAGCAATGGACTAAAGTAGACGTATTATTATTCTAGCAATGGAAGAACTCTTATCACTGATGTAAAAGCAGTGGTCACCAGAGGTTTTGAGGGATGGGAGAGGGAAGAATAAATGTAATATGGGGGCATTTTGGGGACATTGGAGTTGTCCTGCGTAAGATTGCAGTGACAGATACAAGCCATTGTATATTTTGTTAAAACTTACAAAATTGTGTGGGACAGAGTATAAAGTATAATGTAAACTGTAGTCCATGGTTAGTAGTAATGCTTCAATATGGGTTCATCAATTGTAACAAATGTACCACACTAATGAAGGAATTTTTTAATGTGGGAAAGTGTGGAAGGAGGAGGGAGTGGGGCATATGGGAATTCCTTATATTTTTTATGTAACACTTATGCAATCTAAAGCTTCTTTAAAAATAAAGAAAAATAACTAAAAAAAGAAAAAAGAAAAAAAAAGGGGATTCCCATATAACCCTCCCCCTACACACACATTTTCCCACTATTAATAATATCTTACATGAGTATGCTACATTTGTTAAAATTGATGAAACAATAGTGAAGCATCGCTACTAGCCAGGTCTATAGATTACATTATGGTTTACACTTTGCACTGTACAGTTTTACAGCTTTTGACAAAATGTATAATGGCCTGCATCTGCCATTGCAATTTTTTGCAGAACAATTCCAATGCTCTATGTTCCATTCAGCTTTAAATAACATTGGGATTTCCAAAGTGGGATGCTATTCCCCTCCAGGGCCAACTCTTGTGGACAGGTGAATCTAATGCTCAGATCTTCAAGGATATACAAATTCAAACTTTGACGTTTCCACTGTCTGTCATTATTCTGAGTTGCCAGTTGCTTTTTAAAGAACTATTTACACTGTATATGTTTTAGAGGACCATTCTTCTTCCATTCTCCCCTTACCAAGAAGAAGTTTGCTTAAATTTCAGTAGCTGGTCATTACCAAAGCCAATATTCAGAGACAACATTACTCTTGATTCATCCCAGGTATTCCAGCCTGAGATTCAAAAAGATCCAGTATTTTCCCACTTGGGCTGTTCGCTATATGTAATATTAATTCCATTGGGGTTGACTTTGTGAAAGTCATCATAGAGAAGGATTTGGCTTGGCAGAGGGCAGTCCAAATAAGCAATGAAAAGGCACAGAGCAGAGTAGAGGCATGGTGTGCACATTTAACATATGACTGTACACAGCAACAGAAGACTTTGTGAAGAAATAGTAAGAGAAAATTCCGAAAGAAGGCAAATTGACTGAAATAGCTATATAGTAAACATTGAAACTAAAAAAATCAGTTGAAATATTTTCATAAATTTCTACCCAATATAGAAGCATAGTATGAGTTGGTCAAATGTAGATTTTTCTGATATTTTTGTTTAGAACTCAACATTTCCAATTGTGATTTTTTCTATGTATTCATTTAAATCTGGGATAGGTGCTGCCAAAATAAAAAAAAAAAGTGTTCCTTGTTTTGTTTAAATGCCAGGTAAAGAATGCCCTCATTTTTTTAAGGATATGAAAGAGTAGAATTGCCCATTCTTGCTCTGGGCAACTGGAGTTATCCAAGGCCCAGACAGTCGGACCCAATTGAAGCAAGTTATTTTCCTTTTCCACTTCTGACTGTGAAAGACCTGGTGCCAGGTTATCATTTCCAGAAAAAAAATCCATGCCAGCAAAACCTGCAGATACAGGGTTTTTTTTTTTCTTTCTGAATTGTTAGTTGGTCTCCCAGCACATTTTGAATGTAACCTTTTTAATCCCTGAATTTGCAATTAGAGATTAAAATTCCATTCCCAGAGCCATTCGGCAGATGGCATAGCATGAACAAACTGGAAGCACTTTAAAATTATATTTATACAGAACACCAGATGAATTTGCCAGGCTGTTTCTTCCTGAGCTTTTATACATTCACTTGTGAAAATTGATTGTTTAAGATGTAGATTTCATTTGCTAGGATTTAGCATTTTTATAGGATTTTAAAGCATAAATTAACCCATCTCCTTTGTTCAGCACAGTTGCTTTAAATACGGAAGTAAAACCTGTAGTTAAAGAAACTGCTTCATAAAAAGATTAAATCACCTGTGTAAGGGTCACCAAGGTAGGTTCAGGGAGGCTGCATGATAATGGAATGGACAGGCCACTTGACCAACACATCTATTAAGTGGAAACTTCAACACATCTTAAGCAATTTAGGCAGTTTGATTCTTCATTAAGATTTTTCCTTAAGCTTCTTCCATGAGCTTATAAAAAATTCCTTATAGCTTTTAAACTTTGTATTGACGTGTAATAAATTCAGAAAAGTGCACAAATCATAAATGAATAGCTTGAGGAATTTTTTTAACAGTGAGCATACCCATGTAACTGCCTCCCAAATCAAGAAATAAAAAAATAGCTCATATCCCAGAATCCTCCCCCACACTCCTTCCCAAGTTATTTCATTCCTCAAAGTAACCACTATTTTAATTACTACCACCAAAGATTAGTTTATCTTATTGAAATTTATATAAATAGACTCTTAGAGTATTTCCTCTATGAGTTTCATTCACACATTATGTTTGAGAGTCACCCATACTGCTGCATTAGGAATATGTTTTGGTATCATGATTATGCTACTTTCAGAAAAATGAGGTGAGAAGGCATTTTAGTTTGCTAAAAGCTGCTGGGAGCAATATACCAGAAATGGGTTGGCTTTTACAATGGGATTTGTTTAGTTAAAAGCTTACGGTTCTGAGGCTGAGAAAAATGTCCAAATCAAGACATGGGTCAAAGCTCTCTCCCCGAATTTAAGCTGCTGGTGACCCTGGATTCCTGCCATGTAATGAGGCACAGTGCCAGCTCTGCTGGTCTCTGCCTTCTCCTCCAGGCTCATTTTTTCCCTGAACTCAGCTGAGGGTGCACATGACAGAGCACATTGCAGCAGCCCGCTCATCTCTCCCCTCTGCTCTGGGCCCTGATGTTATTTCTGCTTTAGCCTGCTGCGTCTATGGCTTTTCTCTCTCCCGGGTTTGTTGATTTCAACTTCTGGAGTCTTGTCTCTGTCACTGTGGCTTTTATCCTGTGTCTGCAGCTTTTATTCATCCATTTATAAAGGATTAATATCCACCCTGGGTCATGCCCTACTGGAGCAATCTAATCAAATGGCCCTTCACTGATCTAATCTAATTGAAGTTTCACAATAGGTTCAATTTAAGAGCATAACTTTCTGGGGTCCATAAAAGGCTAAAACCAACACAAAAGGGGACTCTCTTTTTCTATTCTATGCTAGAGTTTGATATTTCTTCCTTAAATTTTAGGAATAATTTACTGCTGAAACTACCTGTAACTAAAATGGTCTTTTATAAAATTTTATTATTTATTTATTTATTTGGATTTAATTTCTTCCTTTGGTATAGGGCAATTCAGAATTTTTACCAATTTTTGTATCACTTTGATAATTTGTTTTATGGACTTTACTAATTTTATCTAAATCATGAAATGTATTGCTAAATCATTTTTATAAAACTTTTCAAATATTTTTAATGCCTGCAAGGGAGTGGATGTTCATTTCTTCATTACTGATACTGGCAATTCGTGTTTTCTCTCTTTTTAAAAAATCAGGAATACTTCAGTTATATTAGTCTTTTCACATAACCAACTTTTGGTTTTGTTGATTTTTCGATATGATAAATTTGTTTAGTATTCTGTTATTTTTTATCTTATCTATTACTTCCTTTTCCATCTTTTTAAATTTTCTATTTTTATAATTTTTGAAGTGGATAATTAAATAATCATTTTCAACCTTGTTTCCTTTTATAAAATACACATTCAAGTCTATACATTTTACTGTAAGTATGTGCACTAGCCACATTTTTTAGCTTCTATAAATTGATGCTTTAACATCTATGGGTCATACCACGTGGCCAAATCCCACCAATACTTCTGTTATGCCTAGATAATTCTGACCCCAGTTGAGGGGATGCCACTTTCAAATATAGCCAGGCAATCCCTCTCCAGTGTGCTCCTGCCCCACCTTGCATGCTTCCCACAAAAATCACAATAAAGACACTTTCTCAGTCCCACTTGCTCTGACTTGAGACTGATCCTGGTGTTTTCTCCATCATGCGCTCTCCCTGATGCTCTCCAGGGAACTATGAGAGTAAGAAATCTCTCAAATTCTTCTGATCTTACTCTCTTGATCTGTGTCTGGTCTTACCATACCTTACACAAGGTAACATGAACAAAACATTGTAACTCTAGCTGCATCTCATAGCTTTTTAACACGTAGAGTGTTCTATCATTCAGTTTTAAATATTTCTAAATTTCTTTATTTCTTCTTTGACCCATAGATTATTTAAGTGTACAGCTATGTTTTCAAATATATCTGCTTGTTACTGATCTCTGGCTTAATTCCAATAGGGTTGGAGGACACTCTGTAAGACTTCAATCTTCTGAAACTTGTAAAAAATCACTTTATGAACTGACATATAGTTTATTTCATGTGCATTTGAAATGAATGAATTCTGCAGTTACTAGTACTATGTTCCATAAGTGTCAACTAGTTCATGTTGTGTAATGTTAAAAGTTTCTATATCTCTATTGATTTTCTGCAGTTTTTTAGTTAAAGGTAGGTTAAAATTTTCAACATTCACTGTGAATTTGACTTATTAAATTTTGGTTTTATTTGTTTTGCTCTGTTTATATTATTGTGCATACAAAAATAACTTTTATATTTTCCTTGTAGATTGACTCTTCATCATTGTGAAATGTCTGTATATCCAGCAATGGTTTGTGTCTTAAGGTCTACTTTGTCAGATGATTGTATAACTATGCCGCATTCTTTCAGTTAGTATTTGCCTCTTCTATCTTCATTCATCCTTTTACTTTCAACATATCCCAAGCCATATATTTATGGTATGTCCTATGTATGTATATATTTGGGGCAACCTTTTATCCAGGCTGATGTTATTTTTCAATTGGGATATTTTCCCATATATATTTAATGTGATTATTGATATATTTGTGTATATCTACTACCTTACTTTTTATTTTTTAATAGGCCATCTGTACTTTGTCCCTTTAACTTGTATTTTTTGAAGTAACCAAATATATTTTATTCCTTTTTCACTCACCCATTAAACTGTTAGTTATACCTAATTTTATTATTTTTAAATACTACCCTAAAGATTACACCACTATTTTGGGCCTATTTAATTCTACCAACAATTATTACTTCATACATTTCCAGGACAATGCAGAGATGTTAGGACACTTTAAATCCATATGCTCCTCTCCAATATTTTATGTAATTGTCATATATTTTGACACCACCTATACTTATTGTTTTATAAATCAATATCCATTTGGATTTAGCCACATATTTACTTTTCATTGCTCTTTATTACTAACTGCATTGTCATGCTTTCATTTGAGATAATTTTCTTTCTACCTGTAGAATTCCCCTAAATTTTTCTTTTAGTTTGGGCAATTAATTTCTTCTTTCTTTATTTTTTTCTGATAATGTCACTTTCTTCACTTTAGACATTGAAGATTGGAAAGTATCTCTTTTCAGCATGTTAAAGATAAAGGTTTAAAGCATTCTGGCTTCCATCATTTGTGCTGAAATTTCTGAGGCACTTCTCTCCATCCATATCACTTATTAATTAGTAAACACCTGGTTTTGGTAATGGATGGTGGTGTTGGCAGCACAACATGGTGAATATAATTAACAACACTGAATTTGGAAGTGGTTAAAATAGAAAATTTTAGTTTGTATATATGCTACCAGAATAAAATAAAAAAATATATAGAACTGTACAACACAATAAACCCTAATGTAAAATATGGATTATAGTTAATAGCATACTTATAATAAGATTCTTTCATTAATGGTAACAAGGATATTACATTAATACAAAATGTTATTGATTGGAAAACTGTGTGTGGGGATATATGGGAATGCTGTACTTTCTGCATGATTTTTCTGAAAAGCTCAATGTCTCTAATTAATAATAATAATAAAGAATAAAAATAAAGGAATAGAAGGAAAAATTGGAGGAGAATGTTGAATTCACTACACCCTTTTGTATATAATATTTAGTCCTCAAGTCCTGACTTATTTGGATATTTTCACTATGTCTTGTATTTATTATCAGTTTTATGGTTATTCTCCATAGAAGGGTTGATCTGATATAAACTATTCTATAGAAGGGTTGATCTGATATAAACTTTTCTATCATAGCCAGAAGCAAAAATATATTATCTTTTTGTAAAACTTTAACTGCACTTATCAGAGTTTGAAGCAATAAGATGT
This sequence comes from Chaetophractus vellerosus, assembly GCA_004027955.1. Lineage (NCBI taxonomy): Eukaryota > Metazoa > Chordata > Mammalia > Cingulata > Chlamyphoridae > Chaetophractus > Chaetophractus vellerosus. The sequence continues at coordinate 11,294 of PVKH010024427.1, forward strand.
ACTTGGGAAAAAATTAGTGTATCTTTGGTCACTTCTCATAATAAAAATGGTATTATAGGTTCAAATATATTGGAAGTTGGAAGAGCTCTAAACCTAAATAAGTAATCAACTTCTTTATTGTGGATATGGGAGGAGGAGAAATTATATGATTTGGAATGAAAAAAGCTACTTTTAAATCCCTGTGATAAAGTTCACAAACTCTAGGAATAAGGCTAAACCCAGACATAAACATTTTGAGTGTCAGCTTTTAACTCAGAAGGACAATAATAATAAATGGGCTTGAGTCTTTTCCATTAAAATACTTTGTAAATTGGAATGCAAGATACTATGGGATAAAACCTCTTGTCATGTCAAATAAATACAAAAAGTTTATAAGATGGTCTATGCAAGAAGAAATAGAAAATCTGAAAGACATATAACAAGTAAAGAGATTGAGTTAGTAATAAAAAATTTCCCTCCAAGTAAATCCCAGACCTAGATGGCTTTACTGGTAAATTTTACAAAAATTTAAAGAAGAATTAGAACCAATTCTTCACAAACTCTTCCAAATAAAATAGAAGAGAAGTGAACACTTCTCCACTCACTCTATAAGGCATTTCTTACCCTGATGAGAAAACCAGACAAAGATACTTCAAAAAAGAAAAATGCAGACCCCTATCACATATGAAGATAGACATCAATATCCTCAACAAAACACTGCACTAAGTCAGACAGAAAAGGACAAATACTGTGTAATTGCGCTATTATGAACTAAATATACTGTGTAAACTCATGCAGTTAATAATTAGAATATAGATCACCAGAAATTAGAAGGAGAGTAGAGAATGGAAAGCTGAGGATTAATCTGTGCAGAATTGGTTAAATGGTTGTTTGTAAATCTTTGGAAAAGAATAGAAATGGTGAAAGCAGATCATGTTGTTTGTAACTAGCAGTGCTATTATATGGGTATGACAGTGGTTGAAAAGGAAAGTGTAAGGTCATGTATATTACTAGAAGGAAAGCTAAAAACTGTAACATGAGACTGTGTAAGATAGTAAAACCTCATGCAAAACATGAAAATGGGTGATATTGCATATATAAGACTGTTTTTACAAAACATAAATACAAATACACTAGAGAGAAGGAAAAAGAATAGCAGCTATGTATGGCAGGCGAGGCATAGATTGAGAGGTGATGAGTTTTATTTGTTTATTATTATTATTGGAACAATGACAGTGTTCTGGGAGTGACTGGGGATGAATGCAAAAACATGTGATTACACTGAATACCACTGATTGTACTCTTTGGATGGATTTATGCTTTATTAATATGTATCAATAAAATTGAAAAAACAACAACACTGCATTAGCAAGCTAAGTGCAAGAATATATAAAAATTATTTTACACCATGACCAAGTAGGATTTATACCAGTGATGCAAAGTTGGTTTAAGACTCAAAAACCAAGTCATGTAATATATTATATCAATAGGATAAAAAAAAAACACGATCATCTCAATAGATTTAGAAAAAGCATTTGACAAAACTCAACACCCTTCTATAATAAAAGAATGTTCAACAAACTATGAATTGAAAGGAAATTCCTCAACCTGTTAAAGAGCATCTAGAAAACCCCACACTAATATAATACTTAATGGTGAAAGACTGGATGCTTTCCTCCTAAGATCAGGAACAAGACAATAACATTCACTGTCACTACTTCTATTCAGATTGTGCTGAAGGTTCTAGCCAGGGTAGTTACTCAAGAAAAAGAAATAAAAGGCACAGATTGTAAATAAGACATACAGCTAACTCAATTTGCAGATTATATGCTATTGTATATAGAAAGTCCTAAGGAACCCACTAGAAACCATTAGAACTAATAAACAAGTTCAGCAAGGTTTCATGATAAAAGATCAATATACAAAACTTAATTGTGATTTTATACATTGCAATGATCAATCTGAAAAATAAATTAAGAAGAAGAATTCATTTACAAGAGTACGAAAAAACCACTTAGGTTAAATTTAACAAAATAAGTGCAAAATGTGTACTCTATAAACTATAAAACACTGTTGAAAGAAAATGTGAAAGATCTAAATAAATGAAAGGACATCCTTTTTTCATGGATCCAAAAATTTAATATTATTATGATGGTAACACTCCCCAAACTGATCTATAGCTTCAGTACAATCCCTGTCAGAATGTTGTCTTACTTCTTTGTAGAAATTGACAAGTTGATTCTAAAATGTATACGGAATTGCAAGCAACCCAGAATAGCCAAAACAATCTTGTAAAAGAAAGCAGAGCAGGAAGACCCACACTTCCTGATATAAAAACTCCCTAGAAATCAACAGTAAT
>PVKH010024428.1:0-13625 GCA_004027955.1 Chaetophractus vellerosus
GTGTTGGCATATGGGTACTCCTGGAATCTCTGTGTAACATTTGTGTAATCAATGTATCCTAAAATAAATAAAAAATTAATTAAAAAAAGAAAGAAAAAGAAAATAGATACCCAGTGCAAGGTTATAGGCAGAGGAAAGGAATGACCAGATTCATTTTCTAAAATGATCACTTCTCTGTGGAATATGACATCCATTGTCTTTGGGCTTCAAGCTGAAATTGTATAGCTCCAATTTAACATCTTGTAATACTTACCAACTACAAACTGAATTACTTAAGGAAACTCATCTCCTTGAGCCTTAAATCAGAGAAGCATAATATTGCAGATTAAACAGACAATACAGTCTATTTCCAAGGTGTTAGAGAATTAAATGGGCAACTGTCAAGGATCTCCCCTGTACTTGATACTTGGAATGCCCTCCAAATGTTAGTATCTTCCACAAGACACTCTTCTAGTATGCATCTGTTAGAATTAATATTTTGTCAGTTTGGTATGGGAAAACATCTGTAGTATTTTCTAAGAAATGTTATAAAATGCAGAATTCCAGAAAACTTCCGTGTAGATTGTAAACATAGTAATCTCGACTTTAACCCTTGGAATCGATTTTTGCCTCTTGAAAGAAAAATCCTCTTTCAAATGAGTGGCAAGTTCTCAGAAAACATTGCCTTTTATAAATGTAAAAAGGCCTCTATTATTTGTTCTTTATACTAGCGAACATTGTGGAGAGACAGTAAATCCACCAGAACTCATCACTCTATGTCCCTGTAAGTTTTGAAAGGCAGTCAAATAGCACTGAGCCAAGGAGATGCTTTCTAACCTCTTCATCTTTACTTTGATTTTTTAAAAAATTGCCACCAAAAGCATGAGCAACAAAAGAAAAAATAGATAAGTTGGGCTTCACAAAATTAAAAATTTTCTGGATCAAATGAAATTATCAAGAAAGTGAGAGGATGACCCACAGAATAGGAGAAAATATTTGGAAACCATATATCTGATAAGGGTTTAATATGCAGAATATATAAAGACTGTCTACAACTCAGCAACAAAAAGACACACAACCCAATATTTAAAGATGGGCAAAGGACTTGAATAGACATTTCTCCAAAGAAGATACACAAACAGACAATAAGCACATGAAATAATACTCAGTGTCATTAGTCATTAGGGAGATGTAAATCAAAACCACAATGAGATGCTACCCTACACCCACTGGGATGACTATACTCAAAATGTACACAATAACAAGTGTTGGCCAAGATGGAGAGAAATTGGAACCTTCATGCGCTGCTGGTGGGCATTTAAAATGGTGCAGCCACCATGGAAAACGTCTGACGGTTTCTCAAAGGGTTAAACATAGAATTACCATATGATCCAGCAATTCCACTCCTGGAAATACACCTATGAGAACTGAAGACATGTCCACACCAAGTCTTTTATAAGAATGTTCATAGTAATATTATTCATGATAGTCAAATGCAGAAAATGTAGAAAACTCCCAAATGTCCATCAAGTGATGAATGGATAAATATAATGTGGTATAGCCATTCAATGGAATATTATCCAGCCATAAAAAAGGAATGGGCACTAACACATGCTACAAAGTGGATGAATTTTGAATACATTATGCTGAGTGAAAGAAGACAGACACAAAACTCCCATATTGTATGACTTTATTTATTTGAAATATCCAGAATAGTTAATTCTTTAGAGACATAGAGAAGATAGGTAGTTGCCAAGGACTGGGGAGAGAAGGGAAATGGTGAGTGACTGCTTAATGGGTAGAGAGTTTTCTTTTGATGTGATGAAATGTTTTGGAACTAGGTAGATGTGATGGTTGCACAGTTTTGCAAATATACCATATATCACTTTAAAATGGCTAAACAGGTTGCACGAATTTCATTTTAATTAAATAAAAAGAGTTACAAATTTAACTGGGGCTTGATCATAATCAACATTGTATGATATAAGAGTTTTAGAGTGTATCCTGTAAATAATAGGAACTTTCTTAAAATATTGCTTCAAAAATAAACCTAACATTTTAGGATGATTAATTTCTCTTGTATGCAGTGTTTATCCAAGACTAAAACATCCAGTTAAGAAGTACAGCATTCACTCAATTTGTTGTTTATAAGTGAGACTCCCTAATTGCCATGACTGGGTTTTCTGTTTGTTTGTTTGTTTGTTTGTTTTGTTTTTACTTTTTCCCTTTTTTGATGAAATTGAGAAATATGCAGACTAGTCCTGTATTCAATTATACATGATCACAGAGCCCCCTTGGGTTTTTAAACAAGAACCATTTTAAGGGCACCTAAGAAAATAATGGGGTTTTGAAAATGCTAATTTGTGATGACCTGGAGATAGCATGGAAAAAAGTATGCACAAGAAATGAAAAGCATGAAACTCAATCAAATGAGGCAAAGGAGAAGTGTAAGAACAAACAGAGCAATGATGGTGACAGAGAAAATGAGTGAGGTTTCTAAGGTGATGTAATCTCAGATGATTGCCTGGCTTGAAGACCAGGCTGAACCTGGGTTTGCGCCTTTAACATCAAACTGAAGGATCTTATTTCCTTAAGTTTCAGGCAATCTTAGAGACAACATTAAATGAAGTTAAGCATGAAAGCAGATTCCTGGATACCCAGGCAAGGGGAGGCCCTAAATCTGTATATTCAATCAACCTACTGGGTTTATAGAATCACCCTCCACTTTCTATCCCAAATGATTCACGTTGTTGTCCTTGAATTGGCCAAGTCTGCTACTGAGGAGAGGACAAAGAAGAGCACGGAAAGGCAAATCTCCTTCTTAAGCTGGCTCATGGGTCACAGTGTCCAACCCCCTCCCTCCAGCCAGTGTGGTGGGGAGGGATGAGCTGCAAAGCAAGAAACTTGTGGTTTTATCTTAAATTCTCATTAATAAGTCAAAAAGCCACAGCCAACGTCATGATACCTAAACATTTTCTTTTGTATTGTTTCTTTTTAAATTGTCTTTACCTAATACAAAGTCCCATGGGATTCAGTGGTAAACTCTCGTCTCCAAGATGACTGGTTCGTGTGTATTATAAACCAACAGATCAACTAAAAACTCACAGCTTAGCACTATAAATTGGCTTCTTTCTGACTGAGTGAAACATTGTTTGGAGCAGCTATGATGATAAACTGTGGTCACAGATTTATTTCTTAATATACTCCCACGGCAACCCTCCTAACTGCCATGACAGGAATGACCACTGGGATGGGATGCCACCATATCCACCATTAGATCATGAGTTCTTTAAGAGTAGGAGTCTTTCCTCTGTGTCTGCAAACCCGGGTAGAGAGGCAGAAAGAAAATGTTCAATTAATCAACATAAGCTCCGTGTGTGTGTGTGTGCGTGCTCACAAGGTAGAGCCTTTGATTGGCTTGTTCACTGCTGCACCCTTGCTATATAGGGTAAACCTATCACAGAGAAAGACCTCAGGTAGTTATTTGTTTAATAACTAAATAAATAAATAGCCAGCTATCTTTCTTTCCCTTGGGTCTATTGTCAGTATTCAAATATCCAAATAGAAGTTTAAAAAAAAAAAAAAACTACTGGATGACAATTTGGATAATTTGTCTACACATTGCCAAACACCTGCACATGGGACACTATCTATTAACTACATTTTAGATAAAAAAAAAAATATATATATATATAGGGTTTTCAATGTAGCTCTTTTCTAGAGAAGAACTATTCCGTGCTGGATTCATCAGCATGTTTAGCTGGTATCTTACGTCTGCTTTCCTTGTTGGTTGAAATGTCCCCTGCTCTGGAAAACAACCTGAAATTGCTGCTCATGATTTTTCCCTCTGAATATTGTGTCATCAAGGCAGTGGTGGCCTGCTTTGATACCTTTAAAGTAATAGTCTTCTGGTCAGAAATGTCCATATGCTGTACTAATTAGGAAGGGAATAAAGAGTCTTCTAAGCTATTCAAAACATGCTTTTTACATTTATGTACATTAAAAACTTGCTTATCAGGGGAATGGAGGTAGCTCAGTGGTTAAGCACCTGCTTCCCATGTATGAGGTCCTGGGTCCATCCCCTGTACCTCCTAAAAAAAAAAAAAAACCCAACTCTCATTGGGTAGCAGATATAGCTCAGCGGTTAGCTGCCTGCTTCCCATGTATGAGGTCCAATCCCCAGTACCTCCTAAAATAAAAAAGTATATAAAAATAAATTTTGAAAACTTGCTTATCAGACATTTTAGCAATGATATATTTTATTAACTGGCAGGTCAGTATAATTACAATAACGTAATGATAGATACTCAAATTCATAGCATTGACATGAAACACTAGGATATTAAAAGTACCTTTAGAGGGGCTGGCTGTAGCCCAGTGGATAGGGCGCCGGTTCACCACATGGGAGGCCCTGGGTTTGGTTCCCAGGGACCTCTCCGAGCAGGCAGACCGCCTTGAGAAGGCAAGCCGCAGTGGGCGGGGCAGAGCCGCCATGGGCAGGGCAAGTCGCCCACGAATAGAGAAGAGCCGCCTGCGAAATGGAGCAGAGCCACCCATGAGCTGGGCAAGCCGCCTGCATGGTGAGCTGACTCGGTGCATCACCGCAATGGGGGGAGACAAAAGCAGACATAGAAGAACACAAAAAATGAACACACAGCAAGAGCAAGCAGAAAGGGGAGGATATGTAACAAAAAAAAAAGTATCTTTAGAATCACACACACAAAAAACATGTTATTATAGAATTGTTTAAATATGCTGTGTTAGCCAAAGTCTCATTTTTTCAAACACTTAGAATATAAACTATTGTATATACACACACATATATAGTCAAAATCTTAATTTTTTCAAATACATACAGTATTAAACTCCTGACTCTACATTATATGTATATATAGTCAAAGTGTCCATCTTTTCAAATGCTCATAATACACACCGTTTCATATTGTACCTGTTTCTGACATATTTGCTTCTATTTGAAAAGATTTGTATGCACCCAGGAAAGCATCATATCACAGGTAAGACAAGAAACTTATATGTTTATCAGGAAAATGTTGTAGTAACAAAAATGGAAACAAGATAAATGTGACTTAGGCAAGGCAGTGATGCAGTAACAAACCCTGAAATCTCAATGAAATTTATTTCTTGCTTATGTCACAAACTGAGGTGTCCTGGCCAGTTCCCCTAGATGGATGATTGCCGAGTGGTAACTCAGGAATCTTGGCATCTCCACCTGTGTGGGTGCAGCAAGTAGGAAGGGAGAGGGCAGAGGCCCCCATGGGAACATTTAGGAGGTAGAGTCCATCACTTTGTCTTCATTCCTTTGACCTGCATTTCTTTTCCATGCTTCCAACTACTAGCTGGGACATGAAGCTTTCCTGAGTGCACACAAATCTTTTCACTTCTAACTTTGGGACCAAATGTTCTAGCTGTTATGAAAGCAAATCCTGTGACCAAATCATAGAACAGGAAAAAGTAACTGAACATTAGATATTTCATATATGTTTTGTTAATGACAAATTAATATTATTAATTAAAACTAAATCTTTATCTTACACCACATTCTCCAAGAGATCTGATTTCTGGCCTTCCAGAATGTTCTGGTGAATAGAGTAGAAAAATAATAATATAGAGAGACATAATCTAAATATATTTTTCTATGTGTGATATATGCTAATGCTTGGGTTCTGGAAAAATCTCACATTGATCTTGCCAAAAAATTCTTTACCCATCTTTTAACACTAGAATGGTTCAGGAAGATCTAAAGCTCAAATTTCGTATCCATGAGCCTTCAGTTACTGCTGGGTTCTTTGACAACGGCCTCTCGAGTCTCAGTTTGATTTGTGGAAACTTGCCAAAATTGTTGTCTTTGAAAGGGATATTTTCCTTTGCCAACGTTAAACAAAATTTAGACTTCGACTGTTTATTATCTTACGCTTTTGAGTAGAAGATTTAAAATTGGTACCAAAATATCAGAGGTAGCTATAGTTTCTATTTCCAAATAAAGCTAGCATTGTGTTCTGAGCTAAATTGAGTAAAAGCAGCAATAGTTACAAACAAGCAAGAAAGTTGCTGCTCTCTTTTACAGGCTAAAGGAATTGTGAGGGAATTTGTGGGTTTCTTCTTGTTGTTCTTGTTGATTTTATTCCCAAAACTATTCCTTTGCAGGTCAAACTGAACACTGTGTGTTCAAATGTCAACAAATGCTGAGTTGGTAAGGGCTCCACATTTAGCTTTCAATTGTTAAGTATAAGTCATCAAAGAAAATCAAAAGGGGGCCGGCTCGATAGCCCAGTGGATAGGGCACCGGCATACCACATGGGAGGCCCCGGGTTCGGTTCCCGGGGACCTCTCCTAGCGGGCAGACCGCCTTGAGAATGGCAAGCCGCCATGGGAGGGCAAGAGCCGCCGTGGGCAGGGCAAAAAGCTGCCACGGACAGGGCAAAAGCCGCCACGGGCAGGGCAGGTCGCCCACAAATGGAGTGCAGCCAGCCACCCGCGAACTGAAAGCTGGCCGTGAATGGAAGCAGAAGCCGCCCACAAGTGGGTAAAAGCCGCGCCTGCGCAGTGACCACTCTCGGTGCGTCCCTGCAGCGGGGGGAAGGGGAGATATGTAATAAAAATAAAATAAATCTTTAAAAAAAAAAAAAGGATATATAGATATTGCAAAGTGGCATCCTATATGTAAATCCTGCCGAAATTCACAAGTTGTGAAAATATTGCTAAACTACACTTTGCAAATGTATAATTTTTGAAATGTAAAATCATAACTCTCCTAAATATATAAAATGAAAACATTCATTGGCTAATTAATTGATGAGGGAAGCGATAATATGGTAAACCTTTCTAAAAGCCTTTAAGAATGTATGTCTGTATAGGGAATTTAACAAGGAAACATTAATGTAAAATTGCTGCTGTATTTACAAAACTGGTTTAGATCTGCAAGACCATAAACCACAATCTCTGGGTTTCCCTGCTCAATGGACAGAAGTTACTTGCATCTTGGCCAGGGAAAACTTTTATAAGTTAATCTTTTCCTCTACAGAGATGTAATTTTCCAGACAACAGAGTCAAGCCAAGCATGGCACTGAAAGAACAACCCATAATCTCTTTTGCCTGTTTCCAAATTTCAGATCATTTTTCTGACAGCTTCTTCACAGAAATAGTGCATCTGGGTTTCCTACATACTGAGCCATCTTATTTCACTGTGTCTCCAATTCCATCCATTAAAGAGTGAGAAATGTCTACATCCAGTAAAATAAATAATCCAAAATAGATAAATACTCCTTTCAGAAAATCTAATCAAGATCCATTCAGTCACCAAATATTTTTAATAATAATAACAGGCACATTTATTGAGCACTTAGTGTGTACCAGATACTGTGCTTTACATCTGTTATATCATTTGATACTCACCAAAACTCTGTGGAATAGCAACTATTGTTTATCCCCATTTGTTATTACCCCCAGGTTTATAGAGCTTATATAACTTGCCCAAAACTTCATCTAGTAAATGATGGAGCTGATATACAAGCCAATGTCTATGTTATGACAGAGCCTGAAAATCACAGCTACTGATAATATAATGGTTGGTAAGACACAGGTCCTGTCTTCAAGGAGCTCACAGATGTACGTCTTATGATGTGGTGAGTACAAGGACATACAGGAAAGGCATCAAACCAATTTGGGGAGACATGGGAGGCTTCTTAAATGGATGTTTCTATAAATTCAATATCATTTACTTTTGAAATTTGATTCTATTGTATTGTTAGTTCTTTCTACATAAATTAAGCCTCCTATAGCTAACCTCAAAACTGCAACTTACTACCAGACTGCCTTCTTTATTTCTTAACTAGAAAAAGAGGTAGGCAATGCCATTTAAAAAAATGAACAAGTGCCTAGCTCTTGTAAGGGACCATTATTTTCAAGGTATAGTATTAAACATTTTTAATTTTTTAATAAAAACTTATCATTGTAATACTCAGAATTTTAATTCTAATAGTTTTATGAATTAGTCACTAGATATTCCATTTATGACCCTATTAACAAATAAACACTGGGTAAACACCTAATGATACCTTCTAACCTTTTTAGACCCCAATAGTTTTAAACTTCACACTAACAGTTAAGCCTTCCCAGCATGTGTTAAACGACCTGATTTCTGCTCATTTCTCCATATATCTGGCCCCTTTGTGCCATCTAGTGAACATTTACAAGACATTAATAGAGAAAGAAATCCAGAAAGCTTTTGCAATTGAATGATATTTAAGGCATATTATCTTTAAAAATCCCTTTATCTTTGCTATTACTGAATAAATATTAATGCCCTTTCCACCAAATTCATAGTCTCAAAAACAAATGCTTTATGAAACCTAAATAGAAAATAATTTTTGAAGCATTACAAAGGGATTTTACTGTTATGAAATGGCAAATCAACTACTTTTCACTACTTTTCTTAAAGAGTTTCCTTAACATTACCTTCTAGATTTTTCTTTTTTCCTATCCTGTTCTTTACATGAAATTGTAACAGTCTCAAGTAAAACAAATTTCAGCTCTTCACTTGGATGGTGAAGAATTTTTTATTTAGATCTTCTCCCTTGATTCATTTGAATTTACTGATTCTATCAGTGACATATAAGAAATGTTGCTTGACTTCTAAAGATTGTTGCATTTTAATTCATCTTTAGACTCATGCCAGTAGGAACGTGTGAAGAGAAAGCACATGTTTTTTTCCTGTTCTTTCTCTTCACTGCTTTTCCCATTCCCCACAACCCAGATCGAAATCGTTTCTCTAGAACATAACTTGACTGAACTTTTTTGTTTGTTTCTTTATTTTTTTTCTCTTGTGTTTTTTTTAACTGAACTTTTTAAAGGAAAAGCCTTGTGAAAGATGCAACATAACAGTTAACTGACTGTTACTTGCAATTAAAAAAGCAAACCTCTAATATAGCTTTTGTGTTCTCTATTTTTATAATATGGAGAAAATTATTTGGACCTGCCTATATCATTTTCCTAGAGGAGGAGTGAAAATGCCTCTTTCAAAAGTATTCACTTCTGCTTAGGATGGAGAAACTCAAAGGAGAAATCTTTCCTACCCAGCCAGATAAGCTAAAAATTCAAAACATTTTAAGTTATGAAAAAACTTCAGGGAGAGGGGTGACATTTGAACTATGTCATCATTTGCAGAACACATGGGGAAGAGAAGTCAGTCATAAAAGAGATAGGGGGTCCGACTGTAGCTCAATTGCTAGGGCGCCAGTTTACCTTGAGCAGGCAGACCGCCTTGAGAAGGCAAGCCGCCGCAGGCCGGGCAAGGCCACCGCGCGGTGAGCTGACTCGGCTGGTCGCTGCAACAGGGGGGAGACAAGCAGACACAGAAGAACGCAAAAATGAACACAGCAAGAACAAGCAGAAAACGGGGGATATATAATAATTTTTTTTAAAAAAAGCAGATAGGGAGAAAATCAATGAAATTTTAACAAATTCTTAAAGGTTAAGGGTGTGCTAGCTTGAAGTTTTTTTTTTAATTTTTATGTATTTATTTTTATTTTTTAAAAGATACTTAGATTACATAAAATGTAGGGGATCCCCATATGTCCCACTCCCTCCCCCTCCCACACTTTCCCACATTAACAACATCCTTCATTTGAGTGGTACATTTATTACAATTGATGAACACATATTGGAGCATTGCCATTAAGTGTGGATTATAGTTTACATTACAGTTTAAACTCTTTCCCACACAATTTTATAAGTTATGACAAGATACACAATTGCCTGAATCTGTCATTGCAATGTCATTCAGAACAATTCCAATGTCCCAAAAATGCCCCCACATTACGCCTACTTTTCCCTCTTCCTCCCTTCAGAACCTCCGGAGGCCCCACTGGCTCCACATCAATGATAAAAGTTCTTCCATTGCTAGAATAACAAGTCTATAGTAGAATTGCAGTAAGTCTACTCTATCCCATCATTCATTCCCCAATTCTGAGGACTCTGGGATGGTGATGCCCACTCTGCCTCTAATTGAGAGGGGGCTTTAGATCCCATGGGGAAGATGGATGGGACTCTCTTGCTTGCAGTTATAGACTCTCTCTGTTCCTTGGGATGGTCATTATTCCTGGGAGACCAGTAATATGCAGTCACTCATCAGCTCTTTTCCACCAGCATCGACCAGGGATCCATGGGAAAAGGGGAACCTGAAGGAGCTACCTTTATTGGAACACGGCATGAAACTCCACCAAACTGCTAGACCCTTTTTTCAGAAGAAGCAAAAGCTGTCAGCAGCGGGGGAGGGCTGGAAATCCTCCTACTTCCTATAGGCAAAGGTCCAATGTTTTTAGGAGAGGTGCGGGAGCCAACACCATCTGCTCCTGGCTGAAGGGCAGAATACTTTCAACATCTTGGTCCTAAGCAAAGGTCCACTCTCGCCATGGGTGCAGTAGAAGAAATGCTGTCTGCTACTGGCTGGGAATAGCCCAGTAGCTTTCACTGACACGAAGCAGAAAACCTGCTCCCACCCAAAATCCCTCTCCATTACAAGGCAGAGTTTGGCGCTGCAGAGGAAGAGAAGGAATGCTGAGAAAGAAAGGGCCATCCCTGAGAACCACATGCACAAGACTTGCTGAAGACTGAGGCGGAAGTAGAGAACCAAGAAAATTCCTCCCCGCACCATGAATGTAGCATTAAACACAGGCTCCAGCAGTCAATCACTGGGAGAGAGGCAAGAGTATAAAGAAAGAACCCCTCTGTTGGGCTAGCCTGCTTGATGCTGAGGATTCTGTAGGAAACTAAGAAAACCCTCTAGCACGCAGGTCCCACACTAAGCACAACGCAGCAGCAGCCCACCAGTGGGAAAATTTGAAGTCTGTGATGCACTGAAGGTAACTATAGCAACAACAAAGCACAAAACCAGCTCAATTACACTGCTTCAACTCCACACACTAATAATTAGCAGAAGAAAAGGCATGCCTACTTTCAAGTGAAAATAGTATTGCTTGTAGTTTCTACTTTTTAAAAATAATAATAACTGATATTCATTTAAAAATTATAAAACACATAAAAAAAGCAAGAGAAAAAAACAACATTCAAGGGGTAAAGCATTCAACAGAAGTAAGCACGAAGACTGTCCAGATGTTGGAACTATCGAAGAGAAGAAAAACCTTAAAATAATTTTTGATTAATTAGTTAAAGGATCTGGTGAGATGGTAAGCAATGTGAATGAGCAGATGGGGACTTTCAGCAAGAAACAGAAACTATAAAGAAAGTCAATTAGAAATCATGGGAAAAATATATCAGAGATAAAGAATTTGCTTGAAGGACTTATCTGTAGAATGGACAGGGCAGAGGAAAGAATCTGAGGTCTTGAAGGTAGGTCATTAGAAATTATTCAACCTAAAACCCAAAGAGAAGAAAGATTTTTTTAAAAAAGCAGAACATCCAATATTTTGGGTCAATATTTAGCCTAGATGTACTTAGGGTCCTAGACAGAAAGGAAAAAAGATAGGACAGAAAAATAGATAAGGTAATAGATAAAGTGATAATAATTTTCTAAAATTAAAGACAAGTAAACACAGATCCAAGAAACTCAGAGAACACAAGGTAGAATGAATTCAAGAAAAATGTCAAGGCAATCATGGTAAAATTGCTGAAAACCAAAACTAAAGAGAAGATCTTGAAGGAAGCTTGAGAAAAAAAAAAAGAAACATGTACAAAAGAATAAATGTAAGAATGACAGTGGACATCTAGTAAGAAACCATGTAGGTGAGAATACAAGGAAGAAGCATGTGTAAAGTACTGAAAGAAAGAAAAAATCTGTCAACCCAGCAAAAATATCTGGGCAAAATATAAGGGCAAATTTATGAATTTTTCAGACAAGAAGCTGAGGATGCTATCAGCAGTGGACTTGCACTACATGGAAATGTTAAAGACATTTCTTCAAGCAGGAAACGTATGCTTTCAGATGTAAATGTGGACTAAAAGCACATGGAATGGTAAAAAAATGTGAGTAAATATACTGGACATTGTTTTTTATTTTTGTTTTAATTTTTTTAATTAAAAAAATTTTTTGTTTGTTTCATATCCCCTCCTTTCTGCTTGCTCTTGCTGTGTGTTCATTTTTTGTGTTCTTCTATGTCTGTTTCTTTGTCTCTCCCCATTGCAGCGATGCCCCGAGTTGGCCCACCGTGCAGGTGGTTTGCCCCACTCATGGGCAGCTCTGTTCTGTTTCGTGGGTGGCTCGGCTCCGTTCGCGGGCGACTTGCCCTGCCCGTGGCAGCTTTGCCCTGCCCGTGGTGGCTTTTTGCCCTGCCCACAGAGGCTTTGCCCCCTCAAGGAGTTCTGCCCGCTTGGAGAGGTCTCCGGGAACCAAACCCGGGTCCTCCCATGTGGTGTACCAGCACCCTATCCACTGGGCTACAGCCGGCCCCTGTTTTTTATTTTTAATCTCTTTAAAAGATAATTGGGGAAAAGGATGTAGCTCAAATGGTTGGGGTCCCGTTTACTATATGGGAGGTTCCAGTTTCGATTCCCAGGGCCTCCTGGTGAAAGCAAGCTGGCCTGCGCAGTGTGGTGAGCTGACGGCCTGTGTGGCATGGTGAGCTGAGGGCCCGCACAGTGCAGTGAGCTGGCACAGCAAGATGATCCAACAAAGGGAGACAAACAGACACAGAAAAATTCACAGCAAATGGACATGGCAAGCACAAGCAGCAAGGAGGGGATAAATAAACAAATAAAATAAATCTTAAAAAAAAAGATAATTGACTTAAGGGAAAAAATAAAAACAATATATTATGGGGTTAATAACAAATGTGTAATGACAAAAACAGCACAAAGTATAGAAGGGAGGGATTCTTAAAGGCAATAAGAGGAGACTGAGATGGACTACTGATGCTTAATGTATGTAGAAGTTTAAATTAACTTGAGTGTAAAAGTGTGGAAACATATAGAGTTGATGGTAATGCATTATAGTGGGTAATAGCTGGTTTATAAATGAGAATGTGGCTGGAAAGGGTAGTCTAGGGATGTAAATATCAATTAAAAGAAAGCTAGAGAGTACTCTAGGAACTGAATAACACAGTGAACCCAGAGGTGGATGAGAATTGTGGTTGATGGTACAGATGCAAGAGTGTCCTTTAGGAGCTAGAGCAGATGTACATCACTATTGCAGGGTGGTAGGAATGTGGGGAAGCATGGGAAAACTATAACTGCAGTGACCTATAGACTGTGGTTTACAGCAATACTGTAATATTCATGCATCTATGCCAAAGATATACTGTGTTGATAATTAGGGAGTATGGAAAAAGTGTGCCAAATGTATGCTATGGACCATGGTAAGTGGTAGTAGTCTGATGATATTATCTCATAATCTGTAACAAATGTTCCACCACGGTGTGGTGTGTTGATAGAAGGGTGTTGTATGGGAATTCTGCACATGTGCATGATTGTTCTGTAAGTTCACAACTTCTATAATAAAAATATGTTAAAAAATAAAATAGACTGTGTTGAGGGAAAAATACACCAAATGTAAGATAGGGACTATAGTTAGGTAGTAAGATTTTGATGATATTCTTTCATAATTTGTAACAAATGTCTCACAACAATGCAAGGTGTTGGCGATGGGTTGATGTATGGGACCCCTGTATGATGTT
>PVKH010024429.1:0-13824 GCA_004027955.1 Chaetophractus vellerosus
GCCATGGGCGGGCCGGAGCCGCCGTGGGCAGGGCAAGAAGCTGCCACGGACAGGGCAAGAGCCGCCACGGGCAGGGCAGGTCGCCCGCGGATGGAGCGCAGCCAGCCACCCACGAACTGAAGCAAGCGCCGGCCGTGAACGGACGCAGAGACCGCCCACAAGCGGGGAAAGCCGCGCCTGCGCAGTGACCACTCTCGGCACGTCCCTGCAGCGGGGGGAAGGGGAGATATGTAATAAAATAAATAAATCTTTAAAAAAAAAAAAAAATTTTAGTTAGCTCAGTTGTAGGTTTTTAAGGGTTTTCTATATATATAGGATCATGTCACCTGCAAATAAAGAAAGGTTTTACTCTTTTCTTTCCAATTTTCCTTGCCTAATTGCTCTGGCTAGAACTTGTGGTACAATGTTGATTAACACTGCTGAAAATGGGAGTCCTTATCTTGTTGCTGATCTTAGAGAGAAAGAGGGAAAGCTTTGAGTCTTTCACTACTAAGTATGATATTTGTTGTGGTTTTTGATATATGCCTTTAATCATGTTGAAGAAGTTTCCTTCTATTACTAGTTTTCTAAGTGTTTTTATCATGAAGGGGTGCTGAAGTTTGCCAAGTGCCTTTTCTGCATTGATTGAGATGATCATGTGCATTTTCTCTCTTTTTGGAATCCATAAATAATCTCAAACTACCACAATGTCCCCCTTTTTATTTCTGCTTTTAGTTATTTGTGATCTTTTTCTTTTCCCCCCTCAGTTTAGATAAAGATTTGTCAATTTTATTGATCTTTTTAGAGAGTTTTGTTGATTCTATTGTTTTTTAAAAATTCTATAATTCATTTACTGCTGATCTAATCTTTGTTATTTTCTTCCTTCTGCTCACTTTAGGTTTATTTTCCTCCTCTTTTTCTAGTTATTCCAATTTGAATTTAGGTCTCTGATTTGAAATCTTTCTTCTTTTTTATTGTGAGCATTTAGAATTATAACTTTTTTTCTCTCAAAACTGCCTTTGCTACATCCCATAAGTTTTGGCAGGTTGTATTTTCATTTTCATTTATCTCAAGATATTTCCTAATTTCTTTTGTCATATCCTCCTTAACCCATTGGTTGCTTAAGAGTAAGTTGTTTATTTTCCCCATATTTGTGAATTTTCCCTTTTGCATGCTGTTATTGATTTCCAACTTGATTCCATTGTAGTCAGACAAGATGCATTGTATGATTTCATTTCTTAAAAAAATTTATTGAGACTTGCTTTGTGACCTAAGATATAATCTATCCTGGAGAATGCTCCATGGGGCCTTGTGGAGAATGCGTATTCTGTTGTTGTTGGATGAAGTCTTCTAAATATATCTGATAGAACTTGTTGGCTTAGGGTATCATTTAGATTTTCTCTCTAGATGTTCTATCCATCATTGTATGTGATATATTAAAGTCTTCTACTATTAATGTAGATTCACCTATTTCTCCCTTCAAATCCATTAGTATTTGCTTCATATATTTTGGGGCTCACTGTTAGGTGCATATATATTTTCATTTTTATGTCTTCTTGTCAAATTGACCCCTTTGTCAGCATATAATGATGGTCTTTGTACCTTATAACCGTTTTTGACTTAAAGTCTGTTTTAACTGATGTTAGTATAGCTACCCCAACTCTATTTTGGGTACTACTTTCATGGTATGTTTTTTCCTATCCTTTCACTTTCAACCTATTTGTGTCCTTGAATTTATAATGAGTCTCTTGCATATAATTAGGTCATGCTTTTTTATCCATTCTGCCAATTTTTGCCTTTTGCCTGGAGAGTTTAATTCAATTACATTTAAAGTCACTACTGATAATGTAGGACTTTCTTTTGCCATTTCCCTATTTAGCCTTTGTAAGTCTTATACCTATTTTGGTCCTCAATTCTTCTGCTAATGCCTATTTCCATATTTATTTGATTTTTGAATTGTACCATATAGTGTCCCTTCTCATTTCTTGTGGTTACAATGGGATTAAAATTTAACATCCTAATTATACAACATTCATGCATGATTTGATACCAAAGTAACTTCAATAGCATACACATACACTGTTCCTATGTCCCCCACCTTCTTTTGGTACTTGCTGCCAATTAGATCTTTGTACATTTTGTGTTCAACACTGTAGATTTAACGTTAGTTTCATGCATTTGTATTTAAGCACTTGTAGTGAGTAAGAAGTGTAGTTACAAACCAAAAAAAAAAAAAATACAGTACAATAGTTCTGTTACTTTTACCAGAAGTCTTTATTTCTTTATGCTGCTTTGAACCACTATCTAGTGTTCTTCCCTTTCAGTCTGAAGAACTCCCTTTAGTATTGCTTTTAGTGCAGGTCTGGTGTGATGAACTCCTTCATCTTTTGTTTGTCTGGGAATGTTTAAATCTCTTCATTATTTTTGAAAGAAAGTCTTGCCAGCTATAAAATTCTTGGTTGGCAGTTGATTTCTTTTGGCACTTACCACTGACTTTTTGCTTCCATAATTTCTGATGAGAAAACGGTACAATCTAATGGGACTCCTTTGTACTAAACACATTACTTTTCTCTTGTAGCTTTCAGAACTCTCTTCTTGTCTTTTGCACTTGCTGTTTGATCACTATGTAATGGGGCTTATTTTTCTTCAGTTTTATCCTGTTTGATATTCTCTTGGCTGCTAGGGTGTGCATATTCACCTGTTTTGCTGTTTGGGACGTTTTCTGTCATTATTTCTTTGAATATTACCTTTGCACCTTTCTCTCTTTCTTCTCCTTCTGGGATTCCTATAATGCATGTATTTAGTATGCTTGATAGTGCCCAGCCAATGTCAGAACTATTATACTGTCCTTCCTTCTCTATACACACATGTTGCTCCTTAAACTAAGAGATGGTGTCTAATTACCCATCCCTTGAGTCTGTAACCAGTAAAATATGATGGCAGAGATGCTCTGTAGTCCCTGAGGCTAGATCTTAAGAAGTTCCTCTGCTTCTCCATTGATTTCTTAGGATGTTTTCTCTTGGAATCTAGCTGCCTTTATGGGAGAAACCCAAGACACACGGAGAAGCCACATGTAGGAGCTCCAGCCGACAAGCCCAGATGAGCCCCAGTTGGCTACCTTTATCAAGTGCTAGCCATGAGAATTAGCTCTCTCGGATATCTACCCCAGTCAAGGCTTCATATGATTCTAAACTCTTTGGTCTTCTGACTGCAACCATGACATGGAAAATCCCAAGTTAGAACCAGTCAACCAATGTAGCCACATGAGATAATAGTAAATTATTTTAAGCCACCGAGTTCTGAGGTAATTTATTATGCAGCAATAGATAATCAGAACAACATCATAAACAATTATATGGTGACCCAAACAAAAGTGTTCACATGAAGATGTGGCATCTGTTACATTAATCCTCAAAATAATAAACAGTTTTTGCACTTAATAAGCCCACATTGTATTTGATTTCAGAGTGATTGGGCTACAGAAAATATAGTGAGTCTATGGTGTTAGATTTGAGAGGGAGAATTGAAATATGGTGTTTTGGTTCTCTGAGATTCATATGCATCTAAGTATTAATTTAAATATGATTATGTACATATGCAAAGCAATATGCCAGGTGCTATGGAGGATAAAGTGATGAGTCAGAAAGCAGTACCAATATTAGCATTTTGGAAGACCCTCCCTGCTTTTTCTGAAGGCAATAAAACATGTTCAGTTTTGCTGCTGGGTTTTCATTGGTGTTCCCTTCAGTTTGTTCTCTTACAGTCTTTTGAACCCTTTTTTTCAAGTTATTAGTTTCTCTGAGTCTCTGGAAAGTATAAAATAATAAAAAAACTTAATTTGAAGAAAAATAGCCACGTATATGACATAATAATCTTAAAAAAAAACGTTAGTAAGCAATCTAGAATTTTGATGATTTTGATTTTTTTGTGGCCCAAAGTTGCCATAATATTGTTGCTCTTTCAGTGAGATTTATGTTCATAATTGGCATAAATGACAGGATGGATCATAAAGGTTTTATATATCTCAGTTGCTTTAGATGCTATCAGTGGACTCCTAAGTTTTTCCAGTATTGTGACTTTATTAAGAGCATGTATATGAAGGGAGATAAGCTGGACTCTACTTCTGACTATGAAAATTACTAGCTTTTGTCCTTAGGTAGTTTTGAAATCACTCTAAGCCTATATTTCATCTTCTATAAAGTGAATATAATGTATTGCTAGCCAAAGGCTATTGTGAGTAATGGTTGCTTCACACATGTAAAACACTTGTAAGGGCTCTATAACATATTAAGAGAGCCAACATTTTTTGAGGTCATAGTGGAGGTAGATCTCATTTTCTAGCATATTAAAGGAAATAGCGATGCTAAGAGTTCAATGAAATTTTATTTAGGTTACACAATCACTGGGAAAATTAAAACATTATCTAGATTTACTTTTTACAAATGATTTTAAATTTAAAATTTTAGAAAGCAGTGCAAGCTTTATTTAAATGAAATCTCAAGTAGATAGACCATTTGTCCAGTTGAAGTGGAGGTGGGGAACAGTCTGTCTCATCTTGTGCAATGGTTCTCTTATGACAAAACCCTAACGGCTTAGCAGCAAAGCCCCAATTGAAAGCTATTGCAGTAGCCTATAATTTCTATGTTTGTAGTTCTATTTCTTTCTAGTCCAAGTTTTCTGCATGTTTTAAGCACTGAAACAATGTATTATTCTAAATTTCCTATGTTATTTTTTGCATTCTTACCAGGATCCATGCTCTTCTCTGCCTTGATAGTCCTGCCTTGCCCTTTTGTTTTACAGAAATAAACATCATTGCTCAAGCTTGAAGGTGAGAGAATATAAGGGGAATACATTTTAAGGAATGAAAACTTAAAATGCATCAATTTACTCCTGCATATGTTTTTATCCCAATTACAAAATGAAGTCAAACATCTACCACATTAATTGCTCAAGCAGACTGAGCTACAGTTTCATTCCATAATTTAAAATTTCATAATTTGGGATTTCTCCAAATACATTCTAGGGGATTTTGTGAAGGCACCACAAGCTAGTGAACACGGATGTTATCTCTTTATCAAATTTAGCCAAATCTTGATGAATCCTAATTTATATTTGCCTAAACCATGAAGTTCAAGCTTTCTGAGTTCTGTTTTTTTTTTTATTATTGTTTTATTTGGGAAAAGTGCTTTTTACAAAGGAGCAGCTGCAAAATACAGAGACCTCTGCAACACTTACTGGATTTTTTCTTTAAGAATGGTTGGGATGGAAGGAATCAAAGCAGTAGATGGACAAGTTATGAGCATCTCCAAGCTATTTTCAGGAAATTGAACAACAAAATACAAAGCTAAAATTTCCAATTAAGGAATTCTTCTAATGTTTTAACTTTAGCTTGCCTTGCAGATGACCACCCCGCCCCCCTTTAGTGGAAAAATGTGACTTATTACTGCAAACCAATGACTCCATGACAAAAACACCTTAGAAATGTAGTCTGCCATCACATCTGTCTACCTACAAAGGTCAGAGGTGGAAGGAGGCAAATACTCATAAAAACAAACCCCAAAACCCCAAACCAAAACCCTGAAATGAAGACAAATATTTTTCAAAAAGTGTCTAAACTGGAAAGTTTAGATTATAAAACATTAAATTACAACTGTGTACCTGAGACCCAGTTTGTGTTAATGTATGGGATAGCCAGATGCTTTTAACCTCTATGGCTAACCCCGTTTCTATATTTATACAGACAGAAAAAGCTGGCACTGCTACATTAGCCATGACCGATATTAATATACTGCTTTGTCCTTTAAGATCTATCTGCCACACTAGGATGAAACCACTGCAGGAATGAAAAGCTCATCACACACTTACATTCACACATGCCATGTCTATCAGCCTTTGGGAGTCAACTACCAACTCTGCATTTATTTTATGCCATGATATCTTTTATGTGTTCTTTCAAAAATTTCCCATCAGACTAAACATAGTAAAATTCTCAACACATTCACACCTGGTTCTGGTTACCCAGTAGTATTACTTGTGTGCAATTAAACAAGAGACCAAAACCACAGAACCAGTACATGTGGTGGGGATTACAGGGTAGGGAACAGATATAAAAACACAAATATGCAGAGTTCACCAGGGACTCTAAGTAGCCACCTTGGAGTCTGTAGCCAAAGGCTACTTGCCAGTTCAGATCCCTTTACCTATCACCCCTTTTCTCAGACTCCAAAGCATGGCCAATGCTTTTATGTTGAGTCTGGGGTCCTCAAAATGAGTGTGGAAAGTCCATTAATACCAACCCTAGAACTATGTGAATCTTGTTGAAAACAGGTGACACAATAAACCTACACTATCTGATGGTTAAATTCATATTACCAAAAAAAACCCCTAACTTTAAGATTTATTTTCTTTTATTTTTACTTTTTAAACAGAGAAAACAACACACTCCTTGGGTCAAGGTGGGGGATTGAGAAGACAGACCCTGGGTGATTGCAACAGCACCTGGAATTGATAGGCCTGCCTAAGAGAGAAGCACAGGCACTGCCACGCCTCCACATGTGATAGCCACTGTCACAGGCTCAACAGACTGTTCACTCCCCACTGAAAGTCATAAAAATCATCCAGCTCACCATGAAACAAGTCTTACTTATCTTCAGAGTCTGTCGGGTCATCGAACCCACAAGCAGGCAGAAGCAGAAGCGACATCTTGCCCAGCTCAAAGGTGACGATCTCTTCTTCATCTTGTTAAAGGAATAGCGCTGTTCTTGCTCTCCTCAATGAGCTCCCAGAAGTGGATCCTGCTGGGTGATCCCATTTCTGTCTCTGTGGCTCCTCTCTACCGCCATCATGGTACACACGCTTGTAAAAACAGTTCCCTCCGAAGGAGCAGCTCCCACATCCGTCATCGGAGTGCATGCACACCTTGTTGCTCCTTGTCTCCTTGCATCTCTGAATGAGTTTCTGGTTCTTTTCTTTCTCCTTTACCCAGTACTCACTTGGAATGACCACGTTAGATGTGATCCGGCATTCTGGGCAGGACTTTACGATCTTGCTCTCAAATTGCTTCGCACTACTCTACTTGTGAATATACTTGAGACAGTAGGTGTGGTTGCAGTTAGAATTGGCTTTCTCATAGACCACCTCCAGGAAGATCCCATAAACAATGTCTTTAATGTGCTGGACAGCAAATGAGAGCTCATTGTCCTTCTCGTGGGCCTCAATGCAAGATTTTATCTGCCGTGATCTCTGGGCAGCATCCACAGGATGTAGGACCTGCAACCACATATATCACATGAATCTGCGTGGAGATACACACACGTACCCCCATACCGCACTCTCCCGCTGCAGAGCAGGGGCAAAGCTGCTTCTTTGTTTCCACAGCGGTTTGCTTTTTCTCTAATTCCTCCTTGGTCACTGAGCCCTGAGGAGGTGTTTCAGTGCAGGAAGGGGCAGTACGGCCACAGGAGGGTTCCCCAGAAACAAACTCAAGGGCATTCAGCCTGTCTTCTGTGCCTGCAGTTCGAATTTCTTGACTCAGCTTCACCCCCACTCATTTCAAGAAGCAGGCCACCTAACGATGAGAGACTTGAGAAAGGAACAAGGGATGGTTTTGCAGTTACATCTTCAGCAGTTGCTTCTTTCTGTTTTAGTGGCTTGCTATGTTCATATCTGCAGCTGTCTCTGTAAGTACAGTACCTCTGCTGAAAAAACTTGCATACTACACTATGGGACTGTCCGAGAGGTCATGCGAGAGGCGACAGCTATCTCCTTCCTTACAAACCTCACGCATAAAAGAACTTCGGGTGACCTGTTTAGTCTAGCTGCCACTACTGCTGTTGATGCCTTGAGTTCCTTTTCCCAAAGACTTTTAGAAATCTGGAGGGACGTTGACACACATTTGGGAAATTTTCCTGCTTCATAGGTCTTATTTCAGTAAGTGCAGTCCAAAATCCACAGATTTTAGAGTTGCTCCCTGCTTCACACGTTCCTCAAGGCTTTTCTACTGCTGTCACTGGTGAATATGGGCATCCTTTATATTTGATGCAGGGAGTCTTGGACACCTCTCCTGCAACTGCAAAGTATGAACAAAGAGCAGTGTATTCTCTGCTGTGCTCAGTTAGAGGGAGGAGCAGAAAGTTTGCTTGTACATTCAAGTGCTAGAGTAGCTGGTGACATAGCTTTTTTCATTAATTTTTTATAATAATTAAATATGCTTATTTTAAAATTTGAAGTAATACAGAAATATATAGGTAAAAAAAGAAATCCTCCTTTTTGTCCATCTTGTTCAAATCTTCTATAGGTTTCAACTTTTACATTTGTTTTACTGTAAGTTACTAAAATAGGGATGTGAACATCTTCAACTGTCAGTGATTTTGTATATTGCTCTTTGAGTTATGTCAATTTCATATTATATATTTTGAAGCCATATAAATAGATATAGAAAATAGAAAATATTAAATTGTCTTCATGAACTGAATATTTATCATTACAAAGAGATCCTCTTTGAGTCTCTTAATGTAATCTTTTTGTAAAATAGTTTTCTTGTTCCTGATATTAATATAGCATTGCCAACTTTGTTTTGCTTAGTGCTTTATGATATATTTTTACCTATACTTTTATTTAAAACTTTTCTGTTTTTTTTCTTTTAATTTTTCTCTATTGTAAATAATATTTAGTTGGAATTTAGAGAATGCATTCAAAAATTTTTGTGCTTTAGTTTGAATATCTAGTGCATTTAGATTTAATGAAATTATCAACCTATTTAATTTAATTACTAGTATCTCAACTTATGCTGCTTTTTATCTTCTTTCTTGCCTTTTTAGGGCTGATAAATTTTTCTTATTCCATTTTTCCCTTCTACTACTTTTGAAGTTATATGTTATGGTCCCATTCTGTTAGTTGTTACTCTAGAAATTATGTGATTAATTAACACAAGAAAATCTAATGTCAAACAATATCTTTATGTCTCTTGTGGACAATGCAAATATCTGAAAACACTTTAATTACATTAATCTCTTTTTAATTTATGTTATTTCATTATGTATTTTAATTCTATCTTTTTATACTCTATATTCTATTATATTATTATTAGTTTTTATAGCCAAAATCCATTTATATTTATTCATACATTTACTGATTTCTTTGTTCTTTATCCTTTCTTGCAACTCAGACTTCCATTTGGATCACTTCACTTATGACAGAAGAATATCCTCTAGAATTTTGTTAGTGAGGATCTACTGATGGCAAACTTTCTCAATTTTAGTTTGTAATAAAAATACAATTATTTTGTCTTTATTTTTAAAGGATATTTTCTCTGGCATAGAATTCTAGATTTACAGTCACATCTCTTCAGCCCATTGAAAGTTATCATTCCATTGTCTTTTGGTTTCAATATTGCTTTTGAGAAATTAGCTGTCAGTTTAACTATTGCTCCTTTGAAAATAATCTCTCTTTTTTTCTGACTTTTCAACATAACTTTTCTTTGTCTTTGGTGTTCTTCTGCTTTACTTAAACATCCCATTTCTCCAATGGAGAAGTATTAGGCTTCTTGAAATTAGCTTGATGTCTTTTATGGTTTCTGAAATACTCTCAGCCATTATCTTTCCAAATATTGCCTCTGACTCATTCACTCCCTCCTCACCTTCTAAGACTCTGATTAAAAATATTTTAGGCATGCTAATTATATCCTCAATCTCTCTTAACCTTCCTTTAATTTTTTTCCATTTCCTTATTTCCTACTGTACTGTAGATAGTTTCTTCTGATTCATCTTCCAGTTCTTATTTTCTCCTCCACTGTATTTAATTTGCTGACAAGCCCATACATTGAGTTTCCAAATATAAATAAATGTACTTTTAGTTCTAGAATTTCTCTTTTATTCTTTTAAAAATTGGTTGGGTCACTTTTTATAGCTCGCCAAAGCTAAATTAAGTCTTCTCTTTATGGACATTTTATAATTTATAACTGATGATCCTAATATTTGTAGTCTCTGTCTGTTTTTGCTATTATTTTTTCTAGTTATCTCATGGTGCCTTGTTTTGGTGTATACATACTAAGTTTTAATTGTGAGTTGCTTACTGTCCTTGGGAAATTATTTCCAGGAATTTTTTGTGTCCTAAGATTAAGATGAATTTCTCTGTAGAGGACTACTGTTTTTGTTCCTGACAAGTACCTGAGGACCCTAATTTTAAAGAATTAAAATTCTTTAATTTTTACATTTCCAATATGAGGTGTTTTGGATCATACAAGTGGTACAAGTTTGAGCTAAACATCTGTACAAAGGCTGGCTTATGATTGCAACTTCTCAGGGAAGATTTATTATGCTTTTTGCTCTCCTTAGTGCAAAGGCAAATTTCCTTGTAGTCTCCTGGAGATGGGGAGGCTGGATGAGCTTATTTCTGATTCTCTTTCATGAGGGTATAGCAATTTGTCACTGGTCCTGGCTTTTTATTTGGGGAGTCTCTTATAGACTCTGTAAGTGAAGTTGACTCTATAATTAGTTTTCCTTCCTCATGAGTCCGTGATCCTGTGAAAATGAAATTCAAGTTTATTGGTTCCACAAACACCTCCATAGCAAAAGCAGCTTTAGTCCTCTGCTTACTATTCGGATTCTCTTTTCCACTTAGTTTTTGGCAATACTTTACTCTTTTGTCCTATAAAAAATGTTTTAAACAGTACATTTTTCTATTTAATACAGTATTTTTAGTTGTTGTCAGCAGGAAAATCAGTTCTGAAACAGAAATCCCTATTCTTGTGCATACTATTTCTAGCAATTAATCATATGCTGACCTGTAACATCCCTTACTTTATCAATAACTATCGGGTTGTCTAACATTGTATTGGTATGTGTCATCATTCCTATTGTAAACTACTTAAAAACGTCTTTGCTGTGGCCACTACTCAGTTATGTTTGCCTTATTGGTGCCAAGAATATATTGTCTGGTTGAGAGACTAGAGTATGCTTTTGTCCTTCCAGAAGTAGTCTCTTTTTTATCCTTCAGCATGGTCCCACTGGCCCACTGGCAGTAGGTCATGCTTCTTAAGGTGTTTTCTCAATCAGAAATCATTGGTTTGTATTGATCTATCTCTACTTTCTCAGCAAAATCGTTTGTGACCTGACACCTGCATTCACTCTCATGATTAGGAAATGACTCTGCAGACTAATTGCCAATGTGGGTGAAATTGTAGGAGCAGAGGTAGGTAGTTTTCTCCAAACATCTGTTATATTTTCCATTAGAATAGAGTTTTTAGCTGGATTCATGGCTTTCTAGAATAAAAAATATTTTACAGCTTACTTTGTAGTGAATGTGAACATGTAACTATATTCCGGTCTATGCCAAGTAAGTGGAAATATCCTGTGACAGCTTCCAGGACTCTTCAATATAGACAACTGCCATATATACTTCCTGTCACTTTCGCCTAACTTGCTGCCTAGAATATATGTGATGGCTGCAATTCCATCTCAGACCATAAGTGAAGACTATTCCTAAAAGATGGCAAAGTGGAAAGCTGGAAGGAGCCTGGGTCCCTGAGGACTTGTGGAGCAGCACTACCTCACTGTCTCTCTGGATTGTTTACCTCTGAACCTTTACCTGAGAAAAAAATAATATTCTAGCTTGTTTAAGTCACTATTAGTTTGAGTTTCTGTTAGTCAAAGCTGAATGTTATCTAATCTAATGATTAAAGAGTTAATTCCAGAATTATGCAGCCAGGGGATTTGTTTATAAATACCTGTGATCCCTGACTTGTAATTTATCCACACCTGACTATGGGCTTTTGCTGGTCCTACAGGGATGAGATTGGATGGCAAACAATCCAAAAATTAACTCGATATTATCTGTTTTATAAGCTTCAATTAAATGCATAGTGAAATTTACAGTTCCCAGTGTATGTTATAAGAACTATTATCCTATAATTCCTTTTTTTTTTAAGTTTCTAAGTTAAATACTTCTCTATATTATCATTGAAATTATGTAGATTGGTGAAACTCCGAAATAAATGTTAACTAGCCGGTTGTGCTTCATGTCACAATTCTCTGAGTAACTCTGCACCCATGAGACACTTTTGTAAACATAGCATAACTAAGTATTTATAGTATTTATTTAGTTATTTAAACTTCTCCACTAAAAGCAAAATAAATTGATAGAGCCATTTCTATGATGTTGATGTTGTTTTTTGTTACACCATTGAAGTAGTAATATGATTCTAATTTCTGTAACCTCAATTAAGGTTTCGAAAATATGTAGAGAAATGTAAAGTTTTTGCGCAAGATTTCAGGAACAGATAACCACCACGACTGTATCTGTGCCAGGGCTTCGAACTGGTTAGCTTTTTAACTCTTTCTGCAAGATGGCAGTTTACTGCTTTTGGTTCCAGAAACAGATAAACTAAAGAATGATAACTAAAGGCAATCTTCACTTATGGACATAGATACAAAAGTTCTAGATAGAGGCCGGCTCGATAGCCCAGTGGATAGGGCGTCGGCATACCACATGCGAGGCCCCGGGTTCGATTCCCGTGGACCTCTCCTAGCAGGCAGACCGCCTTGAGAATGGCAAGCCGCCATGGGCGGGCCGGAGCCGCCGTGGGCAGGGCAAGAAGCTGCCATGGACATGGCAAGAGCCGCCACGGGCAGGGCAGGTCGCCCGCGGATGGAGCGCAGCCAGCCACCCGCGAACTGAAAGCCTGCTGTGAACAGACGCAGAGACCGCCCACAAGCGGGGAAAGCCGCGCCTGCACAGTGTCCACTCTCGGCGCGTCGCCGCAGCAGGGGGCAAGGGGAGATATGTAATAAAATAAATAAATCTTTAAAAAAAAAAGTTCTAGATAAAGTAGAAAATTGAATCAGCAGCATATAAATCAGCATATACACTGCCCAAGTGGGTTTTTTCCTAGGCTTACAAGGATGGTTCAACATTAGGAAAGCTACTAGTGCGATTCATTTTACCTATAAATTAAAGAGGGGAGGAAAGATCACTCAATAGTACTGAAAAAATCAACACCCATTCCTGATAAAACCTTTTAGAAAACTAGAAATAAAAAGAAAATTCCTTAACTTAATATAGTGTATTTACGAGACTCCTCAAGCATTGATCTATACCTAATGGTAAAATATTAGAATTGTTTACATTTTAGCCAAGTACAAGAGAAAATGTTCACCACAACTGGTAATACTCCATATTGGATAACAAATCATGCTCAATTCAATAAATTATTAAAAACCATTTATATTATTATAAATATTATATTATATATTTATAATAATATATAATCCTTTTATGATAAAGGGTTATATACTTTACTTACATAAGGTAGTATATATTTCTAAAAAACATAATATATGTTTTCTGTATATAAGTAATATAAATATATAAATTTCGTACACATATATACACCTGCACACACACATGATGCCATTAATGCAAAAAAGATGAATGCATCAGTGGAATTCCAATAGAAACCAGAAATGGATTCATGTATATATAAAAGAATTTAATATACAATAAAGATGCCATTTCAACTTATTTAAGGAATGCCGTCCTAATCAAGGCAGGAATCCCAGATATAAAAAGGAAACAAATATCTGAGTGATTCGACCCTAAAAACCAATGAAACAAACAAAAAAAAAAACCCTGAGTGTATGATAAAAAAAAAAGAATTTAAAAGATGAGCAGGAGATTGGAATAAAAATATGTATATGTGTGTGTATTAGTCAGCCAAAGGGTGCCGATACAAAATACCAGAAATCTGTTGGCTTTTATAAAGGGTATTTATTTGGGGTAGAAGTTTACAGTTACCAGGCCATAAAGCATAAGTTGCTTCCCTCACCAAAGTCTGTTGCCATGTGTTGG
>PVKH010024430.1:0-13630 GCA_004027955.1 Chaetophractus vellerosus
AAAGGAGAAGCAGCAAGGATGAAAGAGAGTTGGGTGCTGGGAAGTGTCCCTGAGAAGGGACCCCTGAATCTGGATTCTTTCTATTCCCAGAACCACAGAGAGTTTGGAAGACAAAAGAGCAGAGACGACCCCTCCCTCACTCTTCTGAATGCAGCCTCGGAGGAGGCAGCAAGTTAGACCTGGTACCTTGGAAAGCCGGAGAATCGACAGTCTGGAATATTAAAGTAAATAGCACCCTGTGGCCCATTACCTAATACAAATGTACCTAGAAGTTTCCTATCACGTTTTCTTTGAGGAATGGGGGTTTAAGCTAAGAACTGAGTTCCTTTTCAGAGAAAGGTTAAATTTTCACACACCCAAGTTTGTAGTCTGTGAATACTGTTCCTGTTATAATTATACAGGTGTGTATTTTAGTGTGTGTGATTATAGTGAAGGACATTAACTTTGTGCTGTAATGTGGGGGCAAAGAGGGAGGGGGGGACTGCTTGAAGTGGGTTTGAAGTTGAATCTTAAACATTAAAAGAAAAAAACTGCAGACAGGTGGGCAGGACTGTGTAAAAAGTTGCGGCCTGAACTACAGTAACAATGGAAAGGAGTGTATGGATGAAAGAGTGGAGTTAGGAAATGAAGAGAGAAAAAGATCCAAAGTCATAAAATGAGATAGAGGATGACTGGAGGTGAGGTGAATAGTGACCTGTAATTAGGCAGGGAAAGCAAGAAGAGCTGACTTTGTGGGAGATATGATGATTTTCACTAGGCAAGATTAATTTAAGGTGTAGGGAGTAATATAGCCAAGATAGCAAGCAACTATATGGAAATCTGAAGGAGAAGGTTGAGACTAGCATACGTGAGTGCCAAAGTGACAAATGAGTCTGAGAAGCCAGATGAGTTTATCCCGGGAAGAGAATGGAGAAAAGAGGTTCAAGGAGAGAATTTCTGGGGACCCTATGTTAAGACGCTAGAAAAAGAAGGTGACAACACATGCAACAGAAAAATAAGGCCAGAGATGTGGGAGGAGAACCAAGCTGTACCATGCATTGGAAACCAAGAGTGAAAATTGTAAAAAGGAGCGATCAGTGGAATCAACCACTGTGGAGGGGAGTAAAATTATGAGCATCTAGGCTTAGTCAGTATGGAAGTTACAGAGCTTAGAACGAGCTATTTCCCTGGAATGGTGAGGACAGAAGCCAGGCTGCAATAGTAAGTCAGGAAGGAGTGAGAAGAAATTCATAGCAGTATATATATATTCCTGTGAGACATTTGGCAGTAAACTGAAAAAGAAAATGATATTGGAGTAAGGTCAAGCAAAGTATGTCAGAAAGCATCCAAGTTAACATAGCCCTTTATATTTTAATGTATATGTGTAATAAATTTAAAGGAATGTGGAGGATTACTATCTGAAGACTATTTTATGCCCCAGATCTTCCTGAAGTACTATTTCAACAGTGAACTGAACAAAATGTTTCTGCTGCCCTTTCCAAACAGCACCAGAAGGCATTTTTTGTGTGTCTATATCTTTAAAGCTTTATTACAGAAATCACTTTGTTCCATATCCTGATCTGCTTTTTCTATTGTCTATTCGAATTTAAGCATGTTCAAACGTTTGTGCTTTGTTTGAGATGAATAATAGCTCAATAGCAATGGGTTTTAAACTCAACAGAGCAGTGTATTTTTAGCTTCTTAATTAGTGGGTATTAAAGGTTGTTGTTTTAGCCCTAGTCCAAGGTAGTATGGGAGGCAGTGCATTTTAATTAGTATAGTAAGAAACCAAGCTAATTGCATTGTTTTGATAGTCTGTGGTTTCATTAATAAGTGTTTAATGTTTTAAATTATCTATCATGTACTAGAATACCGTGCTGATTGTGAAAGAAAAAAGAAGCCAACACTGATTGCACTCCATTCTGTGATACACACTGGAATCAAAAACCTCATGTTTAGAGCATAGAATTGGCTTACAGTTGTGTTCTGTTCGTTGGATGACTTTGTGAAAGTTCACATCAATTTGCTAAACTTGCAGTGAATGTGATTTCTTGGCTTTCTGGAATCTTGGAATTCGCTGTGGCCCAGAGGAACACATTCCCTGACACATTCCCAACAGTAAGGGTTCCATTGCCCTCGGGCTAATGGCATGAGCCACGTATGGTGATTCTTAAACGAACCCATTATGTTTTCATATGAGAGGATTATCATACTGCAGGAAAGACAACCATTTTCAGCTGATGGCCTGTTATAGCTGTTTATTTTTTTAAGCCAACACATGAATTGTTTACCCAACTTGCTAGATGTAAAGGTATAAATCTCTGGGAAAATATCAACATTGAAATGGAAAGACTTCTAATGTGCCAGCAAATTTGATTTTCCTTCAAGAACTCCAGGGCTCTTAACTTGGTTTTCTCTGTTATTCATGCACAGTTACAAGATATACTCTTCTCCTTTTCAATCAAAATACATTTGTTTCGTCTATTTTCTTTCAAAAAAAGACCAGATTCTGTGCTTTTATCACTTTAATTGGTAGTTTAAACTCACTATTAATCTAATTTTTCTTTTCTGAAAAATACATATGCCACAAGTTCGACTTTAGAAAAATCAAGTATAACAAAGCAAGCAGTCCTTCAGGTGAAAATAAAGTTTAATATTCATTTAAGTTTTCTTCAGACCAATAGGGTAATAATATCCTAGAAAAATAATTATTTGTATACAACTGTAATGACAAAAATCTGAGAAATGCATGGTACATTAGCTGTACACTCATCTCCGAGTGTTTCCTGTCCTCTGTCACTTCTCCCAGTGAATTGCACCTTGAAGCATACTCTTCACACTGCTTATAACTACCAATACTGACCCCAGTTTTTCAATGCCCCATAGATATTTAATTCTTTACTATAGAAAGGAAAAGTGAAGCGAAACAAGGAAAAGAATTAAATGTGTCCTTTATGGTAAGAACAAGATATGCTTATATAGGTAATAAACCCGTAGCCTTTAAAATTAGTACTGCCTCTCTAATACTTTGTCTTAGTCACTTTAAAACTAATGTGGCAATTAGCAGGAATATGTCTTAGCATTTAATGGTCTCCAAACTAACTTGATTTCTTTTTAAACTTTACTTTCAGGCCTATTTTTCTTTTCAAGACGAATACTCAGCATTTCTGTTACACTCAGGCAAACTGCATGAGATGGTGTCTGATGTTTCTTTAATTGATTCATTGTGTTTTCTGATATGTAGATGATCATTCTGCAGGAGAAACAACTGTTTTCAGATAATGGTCTGTGTTGCATTTTTTAAAAAGCCAACATGTGAATGGTTTGCCCAGCTTGCTTGATGTAGAGGTGTACTGTACAGGTGATCTTGAAGGTTAAGGGACATGCATGTCACTCATCATCTAAGAGGGAAAGGATAGTCCATGCAGAGTGAACATTGTGGAAAAATACACTGAAACATGAAGTTTCCGGTTGCTAAAATATTAAATTATTTCCATGTTGGTTGATAAAGACTGCCATGAGATCCCAGCTAAGACTGAATTATATTGGAATCTGTATATTCCTTGGGAGGAATTTTAAATATTTGCTTAAAATACATTTCTCACAAAGTAGTGCTATAATTCAGATGTAAAACACCTTATTAATTTTAAAGGTAATAGGACATTTAAAATATGTATACTCTGTATCAGAAAGATATCATAAAATGTGCTTTACAATCTAATCTTTTCCTAGGAGATGTTAGTCAGTTCCTAATCAATAAACTGTCAGCTTGGCTAATATTCAAAGTGTGCAGATATTGTTGTTTGCATAAATAAATTTGTAATATTTAACCAACTTTTCTAAAATTGTTTATATATATATATAGCAAATATGAGAAAGATGTTCTTTTTAGGCCCATTTTACATATAAGGAAAATGAAGTACAGAGCAGGGTTGAGTCAGTTACCAAAAGTTATATATCTAGTTGATGGCAGAGTTATCAGATAACTCTAAATAAAAGAATACTGTATGCATATCCTTTGAACATGTTTTTGTCTGACAACTCTTAATGTGATTCTGAGCTAGATGTTTCTGAAGAAAGCTGAAATCTGGGAAGTCAAAAGCCACATCTATTCCAAAATATAGATGGACATCTACTTTTAGAGAAAGCTTTATGTCTATCTAGATCAGCTGTGTCAACCATCTTACTTCCCTCATTGTACGCTGGATCCATCTGGCATATTAAAACATCTCTATTCTTTTAGACAATTAGAAACAATAAATAATGTTGTTTACGATAAGAACAACTATAAAGGCTAAATAAAAAAAAGAACACATCAGCCCATTCTAATTACTTAATCAGAGCTTTCTTTACTTTTAACGATGTTATATCTCCTGAAATAAAAATTCATAAGAATAATGTCAGAAATGTTAAGTGGACCTATTAAGGTACTCTTTACTGCATTAAAGGCAGATCAGTCCTTATCAAAATGAAAGAAATCTACTTATTGAGGGCATATGGAGACAGTAACTGGTAACAGTTGGGATGAGGTGGCAGTTCAATAAGTGTTTTGCCTTCTTTTCTTTTCTTCCTCCTTCCTTCCCTTCATTTTCTCCCTTGCTTCCTTCCTCTCTTCTCCTTCCTTCCCTTGTTCTTTCATTATTTATTTTGTGATTATTTTGTCAGTATGTTTCTAAGGCTGTGACTCCCCCTTCTGTTTCCACTGACACTCATGCCTGCCACGGAGAAGCGCCACTGGCGAGAGCGTAAGTTTTAGAGGCAGACAGACAGCTCTGGGTTTGAATTCCAATTCTCCCCTTGCTTTGGGGGTTACTTTGGGAAAGTTACTCTATCTTATCTCTAAAATGGGACATCTCCGAGGGGATAATAGTATCTATGTTACTGTGTTGTGGTGAGCACTTTATGATTAAATAAGATAACGTATGTGGCCTGAGTGTCAGCACTGTGCCTGGTAAATGAAAGGTTTTTGAAATATAATAGTTCCCTCCTTTTTTTCCTTACTCCCCTTTCTACTAGCATTTCTTTTTTCGAGGAATGATTCCTATTTATTATTCTAAGGTTCAACCTTTGTCCTTTTGAGGGGAAAAAAAAAACCCACTTCATTTAGTTTTTCTGTAAACCCATACAAAAATGTAAGAATCTGCCAACAAATTGTAATTATTAATAAGTCATAGATAATTCATAATAATTATGTTCCATGGAACCCACAAGCTTCCCCCAAGTGCCAAGTGCTTATCTAAACTCCTTAAGGCCTAGAAATCATTTGGCTATGGCAATGCAATAGGTTCTTTCTCACAAGTTTTCTGGTAGCCCTTGCTCCCCCATACAGCTAGGAAATTTTAATTTTTTCCCAGCTTTCAACAGAAAATGAGGTGGCATATGGGAATGAAATTTTTAAAATTTACATAATCTTTCCTTCAAAGTTTTTAAACTTTTGAAAGCTAGAGTCAGTAACAGTTGTCAGCCAAGAGTATTAACTCAACATTAACCTGGACATAGATTTGAAAACATAAAGGGGTTCCAGACAGCCGCACCTTATATCTGAAGGCCAGGAGACATAGAGCATATTTTTTAGTAAATTCCTTAAGGCAGGAATGTTCTCACTGCCCCAGGATTTCCTAACCCAGGATTTTGCACCTAATGCAAAAAGCAACAAGCAATGGATAAGTGAATGAATGATGGTGGCAAACTGCTTATGTAAATGTATAAATGTTATGGAATAGCTCATGTATTAGTGGGGAGTAGATGTGACTAGAAGGACATAATTGATATATTTTTTTCCAGGTGGATTTCAATTTTGCTAAACAAGTTGGTTCACAATACATATATTAAAGGATAATGCAGAGAATATGTTTAAATTTTGGTAGCTGAAGAGGCACCAGGCTGTTGATTAAAGATTCATGCAACTCAGTGGGGAAAACCAATTGTCTTTGCCACAGTTCTTTAAAAATTATTTCTTTTGTGTGACTCTTTTCTTCCAAGAGGAAGGAAACAGAAGCACAATTACATTCTTTATTGGATATTGAAGAGTTTTGAGTTAGCCTTTCTTCCTATTATTTAAAAAAGGAGAGGGAGTGCTTTCTAAACCAACTGAAAAAAATTAGGGCATACCAACAGTTTCTGTGAACAGTTGTAATATGACTAGTTAAAATGTGAATGCAGCTCAGATTCTGGTCCAGTTTCTGACAAATGTGAAATAAGTAATATTATTTCAACTTAGTCCTAAAGTTGATTTTCATTATTTCTGTTTTTTCACTATACCCATCAAAAATCTCTCTTGTTAAACTCTTTTTTCTTAATAAGTTTTGCATTTTATTTCATACAGAAAACCAGTGGCTAGGTTTTCCATTTCTTCCAACTTTAACAATATTAAAAATAACTGTAACTATCTTTTGAGTTATACTATGAGTCCACTTAACAATTGCCCTAAACGGCAATCTGGCAAAGAAATTAGAGTAAGAACTGGAGGAAGGTGGGTGAACAGAAAATCAGCACAAAATGAATGCAGTAGAAGTGTGCTCAGTTGTCACTGATAGTAAATTAATGCGGAGCTAGGAGGATAAATAAGTTACTTTTGCTCACTGAATCAGTTAAATTTCTTAAACAATGTGAACCTTGCCAAGCCTAGAGAAAGAAACTATGTTCTATATCAAATTAAGTATACAGTTCAACATATTAAAAATTATGTCGGTAACTGTTGAATTCCCATGGCTAAATAAGGAATGGAGGTACAAGGATTTCTTTAAGAGGAGATTGACCTCGCTCTCTTCTGTGGTTCAAAGCACACACCAGCCTGGAGCAAAACCTTTCAGAAATGGATGCTGTTCTTCATAAATGATCACATAGTGGGTGCAAGCGTAGATATCACTCAGTGCATCCCTATTACCACTCCTGAGACCCGAAACAAAATAAAAATATACTAGATCAATAGTATAATTCTGTGTATAAAGAACAATAGACTCTCTCCCAAAATTGTTAAATAGCTTATACAAATATAAATGTTTGCTAGACCAAAAATGTAGCAAATGATTTGTTCAATGCAGAGATGAAATTAGATAAAAGAAAAAATTCTATTCTTTTACTTTTTAGTAACTATACATATACATTTCATAAATAACTGTGACAAATAGCATAGGAAAACACTCAATACAGAATTATCTCAAAGTACCCATTTTTACCCCCAATAAGTTTAAATAATAATTCTGAAATCCCCCTTACATCACAGGAAATACAATAAATAAGTGCATAACATACATGAATTGATAACCTCTAATAGCCAAGACTTAAAAATTGTGAGATTTTATTGCCATTAATTAAGGATATAGTTTAATCTATATCTAAGTAATAGTGGAAGTTTTATACAAACTGAATAGAAGAGGATCAAGTTCATTATGACTACCTCCTTCCCTTAGTTCCCCACCTCACGAAGCACCATAATTTGGGAGTGCAAAACTCAGCAAGTAACTGTATTTAGTAAATGGGGGCAAACTGTGCATCTAGTGGGGATTGTTGTGAACGAGTTGCTGCTGCTGACATGTGTCCAATTATCACAGTTTCCTGATGGATTTTTAGATCTACAGCATGTTCCTGATAATTGAGTTTCTAGGCCCAGACAATCCATAAAGCTCATTCCAATGGGAAGGAAGGGAACAATGTGCTGGGAAAATTGCAGTGGGCAAGTAACAATCTGACATAAGACATTTCAAATACTTTGCAAACAACTAATTAGTCATATATGATAATGTGTTAAAGAATATCCAATGAACTGTATGAAACACTGATTATTATACAATATATTTGTTGATAGTTACACTGACCATCTTCCTACAGCATCCTTAAGAAAACAGACCAGGAGAAGAAAGGCATTTAGCTTCATATGTTTTAATTTGCTTCTTTGCCCAAAATGTTATTCCATATTCAAGACCTTGTTATTTGTACTTTTGAGGCGATAAGGAAACAAATTTGCAATCGTTGTCCAGATTTTTATAACAGCCCTTTATTCCTTCTGTATATTTAATAAAATTGGTTCAAATTTTGCTTCAATATTTGCAAATGCCCTGAAAACATATGCATGGAGATTTGTGGTAAGCTTCTTTTTCCATAAATTTAAAAGTACATCAAATACCGTTTGAATGTTGTGGGTGAGACACTAGCACTTATCTTCTGTACGGTTATTATAAAAGAGAGTACTTGCGGCTCTATTTAGAATTCCTAATATTTTATGCCTCCACCAGAATGTTGACCCTAGGCCAGTATGAATTTTTTATACGGAAAGCTGAACACCAGGCATAATACATAACTCTTGGAAGATTAAAAACATGTAGGTTATGCACACATCCAGCAAAATTATCAAAATAATGTATCAAATGTTATAGGTGCCTAGCAGTTTATTAACAATAAGAACAAAAATCACAGTCTTTTGTGAGACCCTAAGAAGTTGAAAAATAATGCATTCTGTAAAATTGCTACAAATATTCTTATCTTAAATTTGTCTTAAATTTCAATAAATCCATTGGGACTCATTTACTTAAACCAGTATCAAGGTGGATTTCTTACCCCATTGCTCAAGTTGGTTAAATTTGTTTTGCCTTTTCTAAAGGAGAGAAGAACTTCCTGACCTCTTCCTCAAATATCCATAAAGAGGTCAAAATCCACACATTCATTTAAGCATATGTGGCAGTTGGAGATTATTTTATGAATCCCAAAAAAGAAAGCTTCTGATTGGAACCAATCTATCCCTCTGGGTGTGATACCCTTTGAGTGCATTAAATTCAGCTGAGATATCTTTTATTAGTTTACCTGTAAAGATTAGGCTTTTTGATTTGACTATGTCAGAGGGCGTGACTCAGATTGAATTCCTGCCCCCTAGCTTCCCCCTGAGGAAGCCCTGAGGGGAAGGCTGAAACCTGGCAGAGATCGTTGGAAATCTTGCCTCAGCATGGGGCAGCTGACTTGGGTGAGAAAGTACCTCTAATGGTACCTTGAGTTGGACTTTCCATGGCCTTGTGACTGTAAGCTTTTATCCCAAATAATAACCTTCATAAAAGCCAACAGATTTCTGGTACTTTGCACCGGCACCCTTTGGTGGACTAATACGGCATATGTGGTTTCAGTCATGGAGCTGTGAGGGGTCCTGCATATGGGTGTGGCCTATGCCAGTGCTTTCCTGCTTCCCTGTAGCCTGAGGTCTAAGCTGAACCTGGCCAGCTCTGAAACACAGTCATTCATTCATTTCATTCTAGATGCTGGGCAATTTGCTAGGCATTAGGAAAAGAGTGGTCAACAAAATAGAAATGGTTTCTATCTGCCCTTGTGGAGTTTAATATTCTTGAGGACTCAACATTAAACAAGCATAGTAATTACAAATGATGCAAACAGTATAAAGGAAAAGAACAGGCTTCTATGATGGCCAATGACAGGAATCTGCCAAAGGACTGCTGATGCAAAGTACCAGAAATTTGTTGGCTTTATAAAGGGTATTTCTTTGGGAGTAAAAAGCTTACAGTT
This sequence comes from Chaetophractus vellerosus, assembly GCA_004027955.1. Lineage (NCBI taxonomy): Eukaryota > Metazoa > Chordata > Mammalia > Cingulata > Chlamyphoridae > Chaetophractus > Chaetophractus vellerosus. The sequence continues at coordinate 9,487 of PVKH010024430.1, forward strand.
ACAAGGCCATAAAAAGTCCAAATGAAAGTTGCTTTCTCACCAAAGTCAGTTGCCACATGTTGATCGCCAATCTCTGGCTGGTCTCGTCCTTCCCCTCTGGGTTTCCTCTTCCTTTTTTGGCTCTGTTGACTCAGCCTCTTAAAGCTTTGTGCTTAAGTAAAGTCCTCTCTCTCCTGGAACAGGGCTTCTTTCTTTCTGGGCCTCTTATATCAGTCTCGGCTCTCTTGATTTCTTCCCAAGATCAGCTGCAAATATCTGGTGAATGGCTCATTTCTCCCCAGGGCTTTAGCTGTTTGAGCCTTCTCCTTTCTGTCACATGGCGGGATCAAAAATAACAAAATTCTGGGGCCGGCTGTAGCCCAGTGGATAGGGCACTGGTACACCACATGGGAGGCCCCGGGTTCAGTTCCCCGGGGCCTCTCCGAGCGGGGGGCAGACCTCCTTGAGGGGGCAAGCCACCGTGGGCGGGCCAGAGCCGCCTTGGGCAGGGCAAAAAGCTGCCACGGGCAGGGCAAAGCCGCCACGGGCAAGGCAAGTCGCCCATGAGCAGAACGGAGCAGCCCGTGAGCAGAGCAGAGTCTCCTGCCAGCAGGGCAAACCGCCTGCGAGTGGGCAAGGCCACCACTCACCGGTGAGCTGACTCGGCGCATCGCCGCAACAGAGGGAGACAAAGCAGACACAGAAGAACACAAAAAAAATGAACACAGCAAGAACAAGAAGAAGGGGGAGGGGGATATGTAAAAAAAGAAATGTGAGATGGTTATATAAAAAAAAATAACAAAATTCTCTCCTCTGTGTGTCTTCTGAGTGTTCATTTCAGACCCAGCAAGGGGCCAAGAACTCAACCTGAGCCATGCCCTCTGATGTAGTCAAAACAAAAAGCCAAATCTTAACAGATAATCTAATCAAATACACCCAAAGGAATGGATTCGTTTACAATCATCATCTTTCTCTTTTGGAGATTCATAAAATAATCTGAAACTGCCACAGGTAGGTAGGCAGAATTTTCAGAGAATGTCTCACTGTGACAGGGATATTCCAAATAAGAGAAAGGCTGGGGTAAGAAAATTCCTGGCAGAAATAACTACTTGCTCAAAGGCCTGTGGCAGGAAAAAGCTTAGCACTTTTGAAGAAAATGAGAAAGGCCAGTGTGGTGGGAGAATGGTTGAACAAGGGAGAAGATGGCACATGAAGAGAAAGGAGAGGGAGATGAGAGCCTGATCATGCAGTTCTTTGTAGGCCGTGGTGAGGAGTTTAGATTTTAGGCTTGTTGCACCTAAAGAAACCTCAGAATCATCATGTCTAAAATTAAACTCATTATCTTCTTGCTAGCTTCAATCAGTTGAGCCAAGAACAGGAAACACTCTAGGTCTTCCAAATAGGGGATTGTTTACCCAGGTGATAGAAGAACTGAGAAGCCAAACAGGGAATGGTGAGGCAGCCCAGAAATTACAAAGCTTCTACCATCCCTAGGCTGGAGGGACAAAAAGAAGAGATGGCTTTTCAGACTCTTGTGCCCTATCAAGTTTGCTAAAGAAAACGGGCACAGACACAAACCTGGGAAGAAATAACCCATTTGCTATTGTTCCCTTGTGTGATTATCTCCAGAACCTGTCAAAGAGGAGTGGCTGTGCCTTATCAGAGGATTCAGGCATTCCTGAATTTTGAAGACATACTGTTACAGAATAGCATTCAATCCCTCCTTCGCTCCTAACATCTTCCATGCTCCATGATAGATTTTTTTTTTTCATTTATGGAGCATATTTTGAAGTCAATATGGAAAAGCCCCATTTAAACAATGAAGGGTTGTGAACAAAAATAATTTGGCCGTGTTGCTTTTCAATTTAGGAAAAATAACTTATACGAGGGTAAATTTTCAAGCTCCCACCAATTTTTAGAAAAGAAATGATGTTTATTCAAGCTATACTCTTATAATCTGCTTTCTTAAGCTTTTTCTTCATATAAGTTCTATATTATTGCCTTCTTTACCACCCTAATCCTGTATCTATTTAAGAAATAGATGTAAAGATTCATTTATCAACTCTAAAGGTAAGTCAGCAAGTATTATTAACTGACTACTTAGTACCACGATACAAGAACAGTGAGCAAGATCCAGGCAGGAAACAAAAAGAGACAAAATCCCTGGTTTCATGAAATTTACATGTGGGTTGAAGAGACATTAAATGAGTTAACAAGTAAATATACAATATGTCAGGTGGTGATAAGTGCTATGAAATTAAAAAGGTGAAAAGATAGAAAGTGACCAGGGTTACTACTTTAATAATTGGTCAGAGAAGACCATTCCATGAAGGAGTATCTGAGCAGACTTGAAGGAAGTGAGAAGCAGACTTGCAGGCATCTGGTGCAAGAGCATACCAGGCAGAAGGAACAGCGAGTGCAAGGTCCTGAGGCAGACAATGCTTGGCAGTTTGAGGGACAGTGAAGAGAGGAGGCAATGCGGCTCCAGCAGCAGCAGTCAGGTGGAGAGTGGAGAGAGAAAGAAAATGAGATGGGTGAGAGAAGGTTAGGGAATGGGGACAGGTCGTTGAAAGACTTGTGGATCATGCTAAAGACTCTGGATTTTTTGTTGTTGTTGGGGGTGGGGGGTGGGAAATGAGGCATTGGATGGTTTTGAGAGCAGGTATGGCATGATCTAAGTTTTAAAACAGAATTATCTGTATACACACACATATGTACTTGAACATATGTTTATGTATGTGTGTCAATTATTTGTGTGATACTGTGAATAAAGTTTAAGCACGTTTCTTAGAAATGATCAAGCAAACATAAACATCATACGTTTACATATGATGCTCCATAAGGCCTTGAAAAACTATAACACAAAGTAACTTATGACAAATAAATGAAATATTTGGCATATATGCATGGTATTATTAACATGATGAAGTTGTATTCCTAAATTTCAAGTTATTTGTTTCAATGTCATAGTGATTAAAAGTAACCTCTAGTTCATCCCCTCCCTCCTCTTTCTAGTTTGCAGAAGCAACTAAGGCCAAGAGTAGTTGAGTCCCTGTCCAGGATCATGCATCTTCTTAGCATTATTTTTAACTTTTCATTGTGAAGTAATTTCAAACTTCTAGAACAGTTGCAAAAATAATACAAATCCCAGACTGAGACTCCAATACCCACCCCCTCCCAATACCCTGATCCACCAGTGTTCCCATATTTCCACCTTTGCCATGTAGTTCTATCCATCTATCAATCCATCATCTCTCTAATCTATCTATCTATCTATCTATATCTATCTATCTATCTATCTATCTATCTATCTATCTATCTATCTATCTATCTATCTATCTTTATCTTCTGAATATTTTAGAACAGGTTGCACACATCATACTTCTTGAACAAATAATATTTCCATATACATGTCCTACGAACAAGGATACTCATTTATTCACCTTAAGTGCAGTTATCAAATTCAAGAAATTTAGCATTGATATAAAGCTTACATTCTATATCACATTTTTTCCTTATGTCCCAATAAATTCCTTTTGAGCTTTTCCCCTCCATTCTTAGATTCCATCCAGAATCAAGTATCATATATTGCACTTAATTGTCATTATGGCCTTGGTTTCTCTTTCCCTTCCCTTCCCTTCCCTTCCCTTCCCTTCCCTTCCCTTCCCTTCCCTTCCCTCCCCTCCTTTCCTTTCTTAGTTGTGAAAACTTATATACAACACAAATCTTCCCATCCCAGTCTCTCCCAAGCATACCATGTAATAGTACCCATACCAACATCTATTACTAGAACATTCCCTTCATTCCAAACAGAAACCCCACAGTCATTTTTCACTAACTCCACATTGCACCTGCCCCCCACCCCTGGTAACCTGCACTCTCTATGAGTTCATATATTTTGATATTTTCTTTGTGGTTACTATGGGACTTAAATTTAGCATCCTTGATATATAGCAGTCTCATTTGGTTTGTGTTTTGGTCAGCCACAGGCGTGCCTTTTGAAATATACCAAAGATTGGTCGGTCTTTATAAAGGGTATTTATTTGGGGTAGAAGCTTACAGTTACCAGGCCACAAAGCATAAATTTCTTCCCATACCAAAGTCCATGTCCTGGAGGAAGATGGCTGCCGACGTCTCCAGGGTTCAGGCTTCCGGGTTCCTTTGT
>PVKH010024431.1:0-13631 GCA_004027955.1 Chaetophractus vellerosus
CCCATTAATGTCACTGAATAGAAGAATAAGAATATAACAAAACGATGAGGTATAGCTCTTGAGATTCACAGAAGCCTAGAAGGCAGAATTCAGTGACACTAGAGAGAGTGCCCATCATCTAGTCCTTGCTTCTGCTCCTTGAGAAATCTAGATATCAAAAGATAACGTAGCATTATCAACACAGTCCTGTTCTTAAGGGGAGAAAGACCTCAGATTAGGATGAAGCTCTTTCCAACTTTGTGATTAGGTGAGATGCCCATGTTACTATACACTCTACATAGCCAGAGCTAAATGCCAAGTTATCTCAAGTCTAGAATTCAGACTCACTTTACTATGGAGGAAACTCCATAGGATGGATGAACATACCTACCTATCTTTTGGTGTGAGGAAAACCTTCTTTGTATTTATCCCTAGTGCATTAGTCATCTCAAAGGGGCAGAGGTGAAGACCTTTTAAACTGGCCACTTTTGATTGTCGTAATTTCTTTTAGGAAAACTGTACCAATTCCACATCTTCACCAGGTGATATAATGACATTCCAGATTATGTTCAAAGGATGCAGCTTTGAACTCTTTGGCCATAGAGGGGGGTCTAAGATCAATATCCCCATTCCCCAGATTTGAAAACCCCATATTGCAGGGAACCAGGATCTCCAATTGAGATTTCAGGGGCCCCCAGCTTTGTCATTTTAATCCCACAGAATGCTTTGGAATTATTTCCCAGTTCAGATCCATTCTTCTCTGACCATAAAGTGCCTTCAAAGACTTGGAAGGAAGGAAAGATACTGTATTAGTCAGCCAAAGGGGTGCTGATGCAAAATACCAGAAATCTGTTGACTTTTAAAAAGGGTATTTATTTGGTGTAGAAGCTTACAGTTACCAGGCGATAAAGCATAATTTACTTCCCTCACCAAAGTCTATTGTCATGTGTTGGGGCAAGATGGCTGCCAACATCTGTCAAGAGTTCAGGCTTCTTGGGTTCCTCTCTTCCCAAGATTCTGTTTCTCTTTGGGCTCAACTGCTGAGCTCTCTCTACAAGGCCAGCTGTAGACTATCAGTTAAATGGCTCTGTCTCTCTCCCGGGGGCTCGATTCTCTCAGGGCAGGGCTGCTCTTCTCTGTGTGCTTACTTCCTGGGCTCCAGCTCAAAACTCCTGCATCAAAGCTCCAACTCTGTCCTTTGCCACCTCTTTTCTTTGTGAGTCCCCACCCACCAAGGGGTGGGGACTCAAAACCTACTGATATGGCCTAATCAAAGTCCTAATCATAATTTAATGAATTAAAAGTGATACCTCTGACAGACCAATTTACAAACATAATCCAATAACTATTTTTGGAATTCATAAACAATGCCAAACTGCTACAGATACCAACTAGCACTGACAAGGAATATCCTAAGCCATTAGCCACTTAGGAACTCTGGGTCTCTGCCAGTCACTTCATCCAGTCCATTTTAAAAAGTCAGCTATTCAAAGTATCCTTCTTAATTACCTTATCCAAAAAAAGGAACGTCACACTCTTTATTGGACTGTAGTCTTCCTCATAGTATTTATTATTACATAGTACTACACAATACATTTCTTTATTCAAGTGCTTCATTTAACATGAAAAAATTCAGCAGTGCACAAAACAAACAAAAAGCAAAAAATAACCTGCTGATTTTATATTCAAGTAGGGGGTAGAGGCTAGACCATATGCAAGATAAAAAAGTGAAATATACAGGATGTTAATTTATTAATTATGCCATAGAGAATCATAAAGCAAGAATGGAGATGAGTAACTTATTTTATTTATTATCCATCTATGGCATGTGAACACAAACTCCATAAGGGCAAGTGCATGTGTTCTTCACCTCTGTCTTCCAATATACATATATATGCAGATATAGAAAAGTTTGGATGGTTGGATAGATGGTTGATTAGATAGGACATGATCCTGACCAGAGCCAATTCTGCCATATCTCCTTAAGCCTTCCTTCCTGCCTCAGACTGCCCACTTCAGTTTTTCGCTTTCTTTTCTAACACAGCACTGTTAATATATGTTTGTTTGCCAAAAGGGTGCCAATGCAAAGTACCAGAAATGTGTTGGCTTTTTTATAAAGGGTATTTATTTGGGGTAAAAGCTTGCAGTTCCAAGGCTGTGAAAAGTCCTACTCAAGGCACCATAAGAGGTGCTTTCTTACCCAAGTCAGTTGCCACGTGTTGAAGCAAGATGGCGGGTGATCTCTGCTTGGTCTATGCCTTCCTCTCTGGGCTGTACCATCTTCTGGAGCTCAGGCATGGGGCTTGCCTTTTGCCTGGCCTCTTCTCTCAGGCTCGGCTGCTCCACTTCCTTCCCAATATCGGCTGCAAGCTATTAGGCAAATGGCCCATCTCTCCCTGAGGCCTCAGCTCCTTGAGACTTTCCTTTTTGTCATATGGCAGCATCAAATATGGCAGAGCTTTCTTTTCTTGTATATCTCTGTTTTTTAATCAAGCCCAGGAAGAAGGCAGAGACTCAACCTGAGTCACACTTCACTGAGGTAGTCCAGTTCAAGAAGGTCTGCCCATAGGAGTGGACCAGGTCACAAATATAATCTTTCTCTTTTGGTGATTCATAAAATAATTTCAACCTGCCATAATATACATTCTCCTTCTATGGTTATTTTACTATTTCTCAAAGAGGCTTCAATGATAGAATTGTTGAGAGAGGGCAGTTGTGTGCCCTACAATCTCTGCAAGGCTGTACTCGATGAAGAAAGATGAGAAATGGATCCTACCTAATGGCAAGAAGGTTGCCTATCCCTGTACTGGGCAGGAGAAGAGATGAATCTGCCCTCTTCTCTGGAGGAGGAATTTGGAGATGTTCTACTCCAGAGCTCCCCTAGCCCACTCTTTAGTCTTCAGTTGTCCCTGTTCTAGAAGGCAGCCAGACCCAGACCCTACTATGTTGGTTCTCTCCTATGCTCTCCTTCATAAAAGGGAACTCTTGAGAAGAAACTCTCCTCTTATGAAGGAATGTCACTAATATTTCTACTGTTGTCCAAGTCTCAGCTGAAGATAACTCCTGTCTGGCTGGTGCTGAACTATGCGTAGAGACCAGAGACAGTTGTTGCTAACACCACTCATGATAAAACTTCCTTCACAGGGAAGTCTGGGACAAAGACCTGAAATAATAGTGCTGTGTGGGGCTGAAGTGCTCTCTCTTTCTGTATTTCCCACCCTCTTTCCTTCCTCCCCAAGAGGTCTTAGTCACTGAGCTATCTGTACTTAATTAGCCCATGTTCAGGGAGTCCCTAGGCAAACAGTCAGTGGAAAGCAGAAAAAAATTTTAATTAGTCTCATTTTTGACCAATCAAATTTTTAAATTTTTGAAAGTTTTTGTTTAATGGGAAACTTGAAATCTTATCAAAGTGTTCACAACAGGACTGCCTTTTACCAATGCCCAAGTCTAGGTTACCTGGAAACATATCAGACTTTAGTCAGCTCATATTGTCTGTTCATTGTACCAGGTTCTTGCTGCTTCTCTTAGACATTAGGAGAGAAAACTGAACCCATTCTCCATGGAAATCACCACTGTTGGCCTACATTCACCAAAAGACCAAGAAGCGTGAATATTGCTCTCAGACAAAAAGTCTTTTAAAATCACAAAAATCCCCTACAAAACATTTGGGGAGGTTCTGCCCCTAAATCTAACTCCATTCTCTGGTATCATATCAGTTTTCCACTCTTCCAAACATATGTCCATCTGCATGCATTCAAGGAATATTATTTTTGCCATTCATTTCTATAACATGTTCCAGATTATCAGCTGGGTGATTTCGAAGTGGAGAGAACATAAGGACAACTTATATGGGGAGTCATATTTGCAACCTGGATGAATCAACAAATTTGGAAGTATGCATCATGACAGAGTGAGCCAGAAAGAGTGAAAGCTACAAAATAGTTCTCTGAGATTTTTTTCATTATAAAAATGATTCTAGTTAAATTTGAGAATGTCAGTGGTGAAGAGGGTATAAATTGAGAATTTACTTCCTTCCAATTCTTCAAATTACTCAATTCCAACCATTTTGTTATATATTCTAAAAAATTTTTTCTAAACGTATACTTGCATATTCTTTTAAGAAAAGTCTGTGAAATATCTGTTTTATATTTCTCTCTCACTTGACAATGTATATATCTTCCCATATCAGCACATACTACCCTACCTCTTTTTTGTGCATAGTGTTCCATTATATGTATGTCCTATTCTTTAAAAACTAGCCTTCTATCGATCAACTTTTGTTGTTTCGTTCTGAAAAGAATGATGTTATTAATATCCATAGATATTTATATGCACATAACAATAATATTTCTGAAGTAAATTCTTAGAGTATGAATTTCTATGTCTGAAAGTAGATTTATGGATAATATACCATAACTCAGTGGTGTTTTTCTGAAACTTGAAAATTAGATTTAACATTAGAAGATGAAACAATGTAATTCACAATGTTAGAATTGACAACAAAAACCACATGATCATTTCAATAGAGGCAGAAAAGGCATCTAAAAATTCAACATTTGTTGAAGATTAAGAAAACTAGTAATGGCAAGGAACTTCCTCAAACTAATAAATGGCATCTATTAAAAACCTAGGGCTAAAATCAAGCATAATGATGAAAGATTTTTCCCACTAAGATACGGAAAAAGACAAGGATATCTGTTCTCACAACTTCTAGTCAACATTGCACAGGATCAAAGCTGGTGAAATACAGCAGGGAAAAGAAATAAAAAGCATATAGTATAGGAGGGTTACAGGGTCCAGGAAAATGGCATCATTGTGGGGAACATAGACAAATGGAAGGATATAGAATAAAGAAACCAAGTATCAAAAATTAACCTTACTACACACAAAGAGACAAGAAAATAAAACCCTAGAGTAGAAAGAGAAGCAAGCCAACAAAATAAGCCCATCAAGGTAAACAGATGCCCAGAAACAAAAAAAAATTACAAACAATACTAAGAAACAGGAAGACATGGCTCAGTCTAATGAACAAACTAAAAAATATGAGGCGATGCAGAACATAGAACAACTAATCAAGGATGTCCAAACAAATATCATGAATCACTTAATGAAGTGAAGGAAGAGATAAAGGATATTAAGAAGACACTGGGGAAACATACTGAAGAAATTGTAAACATACATAAAAATATAACAGATATGATGGTGATGAATGGCACAATGCAAGAAATAAAAAATACACTGGAAGCACATGACGACAGATTTGAACAGTCAGAGGAAAGAACCAAAGATGTGGGAGACAGTACATCTGAAATGAGACAGAAAGTAGAACAGTTAGATAAAAATAGAGAAAAAAATCCAGCACGAACTTAGGAATTTGAATGACAATATGAAACACACAGACATATGCATTGTAGGCATCCCAGAGGGAGAAGAGAAGGAAAAGGGGGCAGAAGGAGTATTGAAGGAAATAATGGCTGATAATTTCCCAACTATGTTGAGGGACATGGATGTACATGTGCAGGAAGCACAGCACACCCAAACAGTATAAATTCTAACAGGCCTACCCAAGACATATACTTGTCAAATTGTCCAATGCTCAAGACAAAGAGAGAATACTGAAAGCAGGAAGAGAAATGAGATCCATCACATAAAAGGGAAGTTCAATAAGATTAAGTGCTGATTTCTCATCTGAGACCATGGAGGCAATAAGGTAGTGGTATGACATAGTTAAGGTGCTAAAAGAAAAAAATTCCAGCCAAGAATTCTCTATCCAGCAAAGCTGCTATTGAAAAACTAGAGACAGTTCAAAATATTCACAGATAAACAGAAATTAAGAGAGTTTGTCAATAAAAAACTTGCCCTTCAAGAAATACTACAGGGAGTTCTGCAGGTTGAAAGCAAAAAAACGGGAAAGAGAGAATTGGAGGAGAGTGTAAGATAAGCTAAAAAGAGTAATAAAAACAACACATGGCCTACATAAACCTAAAAAAAATATGGCTAAATAAGTGTGATGGTTAGGCTAATGTGTCAACTCAGCCAGGAAATTGTGTCCAGGTGTTTGGTCAAGCAAGCACTGGGCTAATTGTAATACAAGAGCATTTATGGACTTTGGTCACCAGTGAGTTTACTGCATGGACAGCTGATTGCATCTGCATCAATCAAGAAGATTGCATCAGCAATGGGTGATGCTTTTATCCAAACAGTTGAATGATTTAAAAGGGGAAGTGATTTCAACACTCAGAGAAAATTTCCCAGCTCTTCTTTGGACAGCCAGCTTCTCCCAGAAACTCATCAAGGACCTTTCATTGGACTTTCATTGGAGCCCCTGGTTTGCAGCCTGCCTGTGGAACCTGGACTTGTGCATCCCCACGGTCATGTGAGAGACTCTTATAAAATCTCATATTATTGACAGATATCTCCTGTTGATCCTGTTTCCTGAGAGAACCCTGACTAATACAGTAAGTAATTCCTTGACAGTAATTACATTCAATGTTAACCCTCCAGTCAAGAGGCAAAGATTGGCAGAATAGAAAAGGAAACATGATCCTACTATATACTGTCAACAAGAAACTCACCTTACACACAGGGATGCAAGGAGGCTGAAAGTGAATGGTTGGAAAACAATTTTACATGCAAACAATAATCAGAAAAGGTCAGGAGTAGCTATACTATTATCAAACAAAATAGACTTTGAATGTAAAACTATTGTAAGAGACAAATAAGGACACTATATATTAATAAAAGGAGCAATCAGTCAAGAAGAAAGAACAATCATAAACATTCATGCACCTAATCAGGGCACATCAAAATACATGAGGCAAACATTGGAAAACATAAGTGGACAAATAAATGGCTCTACAATGATAGTGGGGGACTTTAATACACCATTACCCTCATTAGACAGAACATCTCAACAGAGAATCAATAAAAAATGAAGACCTTGTATGATACATTATAGGATCTGGACATAATAGACATATACAGAACATTACACCCCAAAACAGTGGGATACACATTCTTCTCGAGTGCACATGGATCATTCTCCAGGATAGACCACATGCTAGGAAACAGAAACAGTCTCAATGAATTCAGAAATTTTGAAATTATACAAAGTAATTTCTCTGACCACATTGGAATGAAACAGGAAATCAGTAAGGGGCAGAGAAGTAGATTAGGCACAAAGATAAGGAAGTTAAACAATACACTCTTAGACAATCAGTCAGTCAAGGAGGACATTGCAAGAGAAATAAGTAATTAGCTTGAAACAAATGAAAGTGACAACTCAACATATCAAAACCTAGGGGATGCAGCAAAAGCAGTGCGGAGAGGGAAATTCATAGCCATAAATGTCTACATTTTAAAAAAGAAAGTGCTAGAACCAAAGACCTAACAGCACATCTGGAGGAATTAGACAAAGAACAACAAACTAACCCCAAAAACAAGTAGAAAGAAGGAAATAAAGATTAGAGCAGAGCTAAATGAAATTCAAAATGAGAAAGCATTAGAAAAAATAAACAAAACCAAAAGCTGGTTCCTTGAGAATATTAATAAAATTGACAAACCCTTAGCTATACTAACAAAGAAAGAAAGAGAGAAGATGCAAATACCCAAAATAAGAAATGAAGAAGGGAATATCAAAACTGACCCCATAGAAATCAAGAGTATCATAAGAGGATACTTTGAAAATTTGTATGCCAACAAGATATATAATGTAGAGGATATGGACAAATTCCTAGAAACACATAAGCAGTCTACATTGACAAAAGAAGAAATTGATGAACACAACAGACCAATCACAAGTAATGAGACAGAATTATTCATCAAAAAACTCTCAAATAAGAAGAGTCCAGGAGCAGACAGCTTCACAGGTGAATTCTACCAAACATTCCAGAAAGAACTAACACCAAGCTTGCTTAAACCCTTCCTAAAAATAGAAAGTGAGGGAACATTGCCTAACTCATTCAATGATGACAACATCACCCTAATACCAAACCCAAACGAAGATGCCACAAGAAAGGAAAACGATAGACCAATCCCTCTAATGAACCTAGATGGTAAAATTCTCAACAAAATACTTGCTAATCTTGTTCAACAACATATCAAATTATACACCATGAGCAAGTGGTTTCATCCCTTGTATGCCAGGATGGTTCAACATGATAAAATCAATGTAATATACCACATAAACAGATAAAAGAAATAATTTTTATGACCATCTCTATAAATGCAGAAAAAACATTCGACAAAACACAGCACCTGTTCCTGATAAAAATACTTCAAAAATAGGAATAGACGGGAATTTCCTCAACATGAAAAAGGGTATATATGAAAAACCCACTGCTAACATCATATTCAATGGCGAAATCTTAAAAGTTTTCCCTCTAAGATCTGGAACAAGACAAGTGTGCGCACTTTCACCACTCTTATTTAACATTTTGTTAGAAGAACTTGCTCTAGCACTTAGACAGGAAGAAGATATAAAAGGCATCCAAATTGGAAAGGAAGAAGTAACAATTTCACTATTTGCAGATGACATGATCCTATACATAGAAATCCCTGAGACATCTAAAACAAAGCTACTGGAACTTATAAAAGAGTTCAGTAAAGTGGCAGGTAATAAGATCAATGTGCAAAAATAAGTAGTATTTCTGTACACCAATAATGAACAAACTGAGGAGGAAATCTAGGAAAAAATTGCATTTACAATAGCAACTAAAAGAATCAAATGCTTAGAAATAAATTTAGTTAAAAAGGTAAATGACTTGTTTGCAGAAAAGTACAGAACACTGTTAACGGAAAAAAAAAAGACATAAATAAATGGAAGAATATCCCCTGTTCATTGATAGGAAGACTAAACATCATTAAGTTGTCTATCCTACTCAAAGTGATTTATAGCTTTAACACAATACCAATAAAAATTCCCACAGAATTTTTTACTGAATTGGAAAAGCTAACTATGACATTTATTTGGAAGGGCAAGAGGCCCCAAATAGCCAAAGATATACTGAAAAAGAAAAATGAAATGAGAGGAATCACACTACCTGACTTTAAAACATACTAAAAAGCTACAGTGGTCAAAAGTGCATGGTATTGGCATAAAGACAGACAAACTTACCAATGGACCTGCATTAAGAGTTCTGATATAGATCCTCACATATTCAGTCAACTGATATTTGACAAGCCACCAAGCACACTCAACTGGAAAAGAAAGGCCTCTTCAACAAATGGTGCTTAGAGAACTGCATATCCATATCCAAAAGAATGAGAGAGGAACACTATCTCATACCTTATACAAAAATTAACTCAAGATGGATCAAAAATCTAAATATAAGAGCCAAGACCATAAAGATATTGGAAGATAATTTAGGGAAGCATGTACAGGACCTTGTATTAGGAAATGGCTTCATGAACTTTACACCCAAAGCATGAGCAATGAAAGATAAATAGATAATAGGACCTCCTCAAAATTAAAAACTTTTGGACCTCAAAGGAGTCTGTCAAGAAAACGAAAAGGCAGCCTACTCAAAGGGAGAAAATATTTGGTAACCATGTATCAGATAGGGGCCTAATATCCAGCACATATAAACAAATCCCACACTTCAAACATAAAAGACAACCCATTTATAAAATGACCAAATGATTTGAATAGCCACTCTCAAAAGAAGAAATACAAATGGCTAAAAAGCACATGAAAAGATGCTCAACAACACTGGCTATTAGGGAAATGCGAATCAAAGTTTCCATGAGTTATCATCTTACACCCATTAGATTGGTAGCTATAAAAAAAAATAAAACAGAAGACTACAAGTGTTGGAAAGGATGTGGAGGAATGGGAACCCTTATCCAATGCTGTTGGGTATGTAGCATGGTATGGCCATTGTGAAGGACAGTTTTGTAGTTCCTCAGGAAGCTAACTATAGATCTGCCATATAATCTCTCAATCCTATTGCTGGGAATTTACCCAGAAGAATTGAAAACAGGGACACAGATATATGTACACCAATGTTCATAGCAGCATTATTTACTATTGCCCAAAGTTGGAAACATCCCAAAAGTCCTTCAACAGATAAATGGCTAAATAAATTGTAGTATATACATACAGTGGAATGTTACTCAGTTGTAAGAAGAAATGTAGTATTAACACATGGGATAACATGGATGAATCTTGAAGACCTTATGTTGAGTGAAGCAAGCCAGGCACTGAAGGACAAATAGTATATGACCTCACTGATATGAATTAAGCAAATTGAGAAGACTTACAGTGCTAGGCTGGAAGATAGGTTTACAGGAGACAGAAAGGGAGAAGAAGGTTGTGAATCAATGCCCATATGGGCAACATCTATGATAAGGTGGAAGAGTGTAGTTGTGTAGTGAAGGGGCATGACAGTGGTGAAGTGATGCTATTGGGTTGGGTGGTGCTGGTTTGTGAGGGAGGTAGGGTGGGGAGGGTGTATTAGACTGTCCATGGAACTAGGGGTAGAGTTGGGGGGGGAGCAGGTGAACTGGGTATTTGTGGGTATGTGGTTGGAACTATAATGTTGGGAATGTTCTTTTGGCAAATAAGTCAGGGGAGGGTTACTGGTTTAGGATGTTGGATGTGGAGATATGCAAGACAGGGCGCACCTGGAGCAGGCCTCTAGGGATTGTGTGAGTGTTCATCTTATTATAATGGTTTGTATCAGTGGGTGGAGATCCATATAATGAGTGGGAAGGTGTTGGACTACCATCCTGGGGAGTCCTGCTATGTTCATAAATAGAGAGGCGGGATTCTGTCCAGAGAATAGGCATTGCCTAATAGGGGAGGACAGGCCAGTTTGTCAAGCCCTCAATGCTGTTGCAAGTACCTATAAATCTTGTTCTTCAAGGAGCAAAGCTTGGTGGTTGCTGTGGGTCCTGAAGGGAGGGGGAAGGAGGAATAGAATAGATGGAACATGGGGCATTTTTGGGGCAATGGAATTATACTACATGTTCTTGCAATGATGGATACAGGCTATGTTAAATTTCATCAAAATTTATAAAAGTGTATGGTCCAAAATGTAAATCATAATGTAAACCATTGACCATGGTTAGTAACAATGTTTCAATATTTGCAAATCAATTGTAACAAATTTACCACCCACATGTAAAATGTTATTAATAGGGGAAAGGGAAAAGCGGGAGGATGTTGAGCATATGGGAATCTCCTATATTCTGTACGTGACTTTCTGTAACTTAAAACCTCTTTGATTGTAAATATTCTTGCTGTCCTGATTTTGTGATAATCAGGGTATGCTAACCTTTGCTATATTAGAAACCATGCATGTGTCCCCAGACCTAGATTTTCTCCCTAGGTCCGGTTTTTAGAATGCTGGTGATAAACCAAGACTAATTTATTGTATGACCATCCTGTATGGGGAATGACTGTAATTCTAGGTATCTTTGGTCAACCTTAAGAGATATAGCAGGGGGGCAGATGTGGCTCAAATGGTTGGGTGTCTGTCTCCCATATGGAGGGACCTGGGTTTGATCCCTGAGACCTTCTGGTAAAAAATTTAAAAAGAAAAATATAGAAGGCACGTGGGCTGCCAGACCTTATGTGCAGGTGTGCCATCAGGCTCCACAAGTGGATGAGCTCCCCAGTCCCCATGTGTGGGTGCGCCATCAGGTACCACTGAACCACACAGAAAGATAATGATGTAATAGGAGAATGACACCAGGGAAAGCCAAGAGGATATGCACTGAAAAATCAAGAACTAAGGTGGCACAGGTGGTGGAACTCCTCTCTGCCACATTGGAGTTTCCAAGGATCGAGTCCCAGTAAAGACAGGAGGAGAAGGATGAGAAGAGAGGGCAGGAAACAGACACAGAGAATTGCCCAGTGAATGGACGCAAAAACAACAAAAACAGCAAAAATGGGGGGGGGTGGTAAAAATGGATAAAAGTAAATAAATAAAAAAATAAATCTTTAAAAAAATAAAATATAATTATAAAACACTAAAAAAAACCACCTCTTTGAAGACATAATGAAAAAAATAAGATGCTAGGGGAGTAAATGGAAGAAAATGTCACTGTCCATACAAGACAACAGATCTTACAGTGATGAAAGACCTAATGTAAAAAAATTATTATTAATAAGTTTTCATTATTTTTAATTACTCTAATTTTTTAAAAGTTTTTTCTTAATTTTCTGTATTTTATTTCTCATTTCTAAAACTATCATTATTTCATGTTCTTATTTATTGTATTTGGTTATTTTGTTGGTTTCATTTTTGAAGAAGTTTTGGATCACAGAAGGGGTACAACTATGACAAGGGAGGATCATAGGTGTGGTGTGTCAATCATGGGGGGACACATGAGAGGAGGGTCACCTGAGGTATACCTATAAGGCATATAAATGTGTTCAAGTGTTCACGGGGTATTTTCTGAGTGGGTGGAGATTCACAGAATATTGAATTCCCATCCTGGATAGCTCTGTCACATTCTCTAATGGAACAGCAATAATCCCCCTGAGTACAGGGACAGTGACTAGTGAAGGAGGATGTTCCATTGACAGGCCCTCGATATTGATGACTCTACTTATGAACCTTTACTCTTGACATTGAAACTTAGCTTAATATTATATGTTGCCTAAGAGTTACCTCCTGAGAGCCTCCTTGTTGCTCAAATGTGGCCTCTCTCTAAGCCAAACCCAGCATATCAATGCACTACCTTCTCTCCAGCATGGGACATGACTCCCAGGGATGAGCCTCCCTGGAACTGAGGGATTACTACCAAGCACCAACTGGCAATGCAACTGGAAAAATAACTTGACCAAAATGGGGGAAAGGTAAAGACAAATGAGTTTATATGGCTAACAGACTTCAAAGTGAATTGGGAGATTGTGCCAGAGGTTACGCTTATATATGTCTCAGCAGGATCTCATTGACTGCCAAAGTAAATACTGCCTCAAATAGTGGTGCTCCTGCAGGCCCTAGAGACATCCAGACACTATAGGCATGGCATACAGCTCAGGAATTTGGTGCCAGTGGACCCTACTTTGGAATTTAGGTTCCCCATTGTGACAGAGTTGGACTCATTTGTGGTTTCCTTAAACATAGCTCTTCTGCCCCTTCTATTTGAACCTATAGTTAGTACTAGAGTTGATAGGTATAAATCCAAGTCCAAATCTTTGGGCTGTCCACGTGCCAGTTGGGCCCTGAATCCCAACAGAGTTGCAAGCTCTTACTCTCCAGTTCATTGGAGTCACTTAGGACAGCTAACAAGGAAATGATGATAGCTAATGACCATCCCAAGGAACAAAGAGAGTCTATAACTGCAAGCAAGATAGTCCCATCCATCTGCCCCATGGGATCTAAGCCCCCTTTCAATTAGAGGTGGAGTAGGCTTCACGATCCCAGAATCCTCAGGATTGGGGAATGCATGATGGACTAGAGTAGACTTACTGTTATTCTGCTATAGACTTATTGTGATTCTAGCAATGAAAGAACTTATATCATTGATGTGGAGGTAGTTGCCACTGGAGGTTCTGATGGGAGGAAGAGGGGGAAAAAGGTGTAATTAGGGAGCATTTTCGGGACTTGGGAATTGTCCTGAATGACATTTTAAGGACAGATACAGGCCATTACAAATCTTGTCATATATATATGTTTTGGTCAGCCACAGGCGTGCCTTTT
>PVKH010024432.1:0-13626 GCA_004027955.1 Chaetophractus vellerosus
GCTTTGCCCTGCCCATGGCGGCTTTGCCCTGCCCACGGCGGTTTGCCTGCTCAAGGAGGCCCCAGGAACCAAACCCAGGGCCTCCCATGTGGCAAGGAGGCCCCAGGAACCAAACCCAGGGCCTCCCATGTGGCAAACCGGCGCCCTACCAATTGAGCCACAGCCGGCCCCCTTCTTTTCAACTCTTGAGAAAATCATTAAAGTAAAATATGCTCATTGAAAAAACCGCATAGTAACCTAATATATTTATTACTCCAAGGAAGTATCAGTGTATTTTTACCTTTGAAGTAGTATAATTAATGTGTTGAATTTTAAGACATCACTTTTTATTTTGAGATGATAGAATTTAACCTGCTATGTAATTGTTGATGTAATATGTTATTTTAGATATCCTAGCATTAAAACAGCCATGGGATAAATCCTACTTTGTAATGATTGATAAGCCTTTTAATAATGTGCTGAAGTGAATGGGATGAGTTAGGATCTTAGAATCAAAGCAGCTTGGATTTTTGCATTCTTTTGTGCCATTTTTAGCTGAATAATCTTAGCAAAACTCTTGAAAATGAGTATTGCTGTTTGTAAAATGAGAAGCCTGCTCTAGGCCAGATGTCTAATGGCTTTCCCTGCCCCTTAAATTTTAGATAAAATTATTTTCACCTTTCCTTCTTCACCCAATTCCCTTCCCTCCTACCCTGCACAATTGCACAGCTAGTGGAAGTGCAAGGATTATACAGAAATCTTATTTCCTCATGATCTTCTCCACTTTTGAACCTCTGCTTCCATCATTGCTGCTTCTGTTTCACATTTTTTTGATCTGGGTATGAAATTCAGTCTCCCTTCCTTGATTTTACATACCCAAGCAAACACCCCCACTTTTTAAAATTTTTTAAATTTTTTGTAGGGAACATTTGTTAGTTTGGTTGACTTTATTAAAGATTTAGGGAAAGCTATGAGGTAGCAGTAATACAAACAATTTAAAATAGGGCAGTAGGCATGACTATTCTTAAAATGTCTTGGCCACATCACTCTTGTATTTTACTGGCCTTCTACCTTACCTTTCTTTCTCCCTACCTTTTCTTCATTTCACTTACCACTTTGATGTACCTTCCTTATTATTAATACCAAAACTTTCTCCTTGTTTTATTTAGAGCAGTTCTACCCTCTTTGAATCTTTGGCACAAAATGAAAGTGAAGTTCTTATTCTATCTGTTAACAACTCTTTTTCTTCTCTTTACTCTATTTTTTAGACTGTTGAATAAATTAAATGCAATAACCTTAAAGCATGGCAGTCCAGTGCAGATAAGAGGGTATTTAGTTTTCCCCTCCCTCCACCCCCAGCATGCTAGCTGCTTAGTTTTGCTCTGTTTTGAGGTTCTGTGCTTATAAAATGTTACATTAGCTTTGATCAAGTTTGATTCAGTTCTCAGTGTTGGAGTTTCACATTAATCATACTATGCCTATAGCAGCTAAATCAATTTGTGATGTGTGGTTGACAGTGCCTTTTTTTATCTCATAAAATCAGCTTTTAAGAGATGCCTTGGTATCAGTAAACTTCGTGGAATGATTTAAAACTTAAAGCTTGTTTTTGTGTGTTGAAAGGCTTAGTTTTTACTTGTTTTGCAGAAAGTTAATTAACACAGCCAGTATGGCCACAGGAGGCGGTCCTTTTGAAGAAGGCATGAATGATCAGGACTTACCCACCTGGAGCAGCGAGAGTGCTGACGACCGACTCAACAACGTGGTACGGTGCCTTAGTACTGACCACGTGCTGCTGGCTGCGCACTTGAAAACGCAGCTTTGCCTGACTTGACCAGATCCAACCCACTGAAACACTGTATAGTCACATTTCTCCCAGCCTTCCAAAATACTCAGGGACCCTCAGTTATTAGTTATAGTCATATGAAGACATTTGGCGGCAGAAAACAGAAATCAACTTGAGTTAACTTGAGCCAAAAAGAAGGCTTTAAAGATGTTTTATGGAAAACAAGGTCAAAGAATACCAGTAGGTTTTAGGAAGGTCCTGGAAAATGGAGCTGGAAAGTTCCCAAGAATTACTTTTTCACAATCTTGACACTGCTTCTGCATGCCTCTGCTTAACTCAACTTTCTCTTCACAGACCACCTTTTTCTCCTTTTCTGGCCCACTTGATGTACTGTGGCTGCCCCAACATTCTAAAGTTTTCAGTTACTGTTGCAATTATTTACTAATTAGTTACTCCTCGGCTCCAATTTGAAACTTTAAAATGATTACCCCAATTTGGATGCCTCTCTTTCCCAGTCCTGGCCAGGATGGGGTGGGGTAAGTAGTACAGGAGGTTGTCACATGGACTGGGGAGGATAGAGCTCAGAGAAAGGAGTTTGTTATAAATGAGGAACATATTCCAAAAGGTTTTAATTCTAGTATCAATTAAAATATTCTTCCAAAATGGACATGTGTGAATTTATAGACCTTTTATATGAATAAGTTTGGTTATGAGGGTATGACTAAGTAAATATAAATGTTTTCTAGTTACATTAAGCTTTTTTTGTCACTCCATATCAGATGTTACCATGTAGTACATTGTTGCCTATAAAAAGTTAAAAGAAATAATAGCCGTGTTTGTCATCTACTTAATGCTAGTCGCCATGCTAGATGTTTTACTTAAATATTTTCAACCCTGTAGTGAAGGTGATGCTGTTTTTAGAGATAGGAGATGAAGGCTATAGGCAGTTAAGTGACTTGCCTAAGTCACACAATGGAGCTGTCAGAAAGCAGTAGCTGTTAGACTCCAGATCAGACCTGCTTTTATCATACACACTGCCTTTGATCTGAAGGAGGCCAGTAAAGGGATCTATAATTTATTCTACTCTTCAATTTATAAATAGTAAAGCACCATATTTAAAAATGCTTTGGAAAATATACAGCTTGATCATAGAATTGAGGTTTGGGGGTTTGTATTTGTTAATTGTCTGTGATAGGAAAGTAATGTCTTTTGAAGGACAAGTGATGTATTTAGGATAGATCTAATGAGGGAACAGATTTTTAGAAGTAAATTTTCTCTAGCACTATACATTTATGTGGAAAATATTTAATTTTACTGCTTTAACTTTATGTTGACTAAATATTTTTAAGCATACCAAATTATTTCCCATTTTGATAGTCCAGAATAACTTTTGCTTTTACTTTTTTAAAGGATTGGGGTGGCCAACAGAAGAAAGCAAATAGATCATCAGAAAAGAATAAGAAAAAGTTTGGTGTAGAAAGTGATAAAAGGGTAACTAATGATATTTCTCCGGAGTCATCACCTGGCGTTGGAAGGCGAAGAATGAAGACGCCACATACATATCCACATAGTAGATATATGACTCAGATGTCTGTCCCAGAACAAGCAGAATTAGAGAAGCTTAAACAGCGAATAAACTTCAGTGATTTAGATCAGGTTTGTGGATTATTTTAAAAATCAGGTTATGAATGTGGAAGACTTGAAATCTATTAAATGATTTGTCTTAAGAATATAAAATTGAGCTGTTTATTTACTTTTTTAAAGTTTCTGTTCATATGGAAAGAATTTTAACAATTGATCAGTGGTGTTGGTACTATGTGCTTTGGAGGAAAATGAAGTCTTATTTTTAAACTTGCTGATGACAAGTGTTTCTGGGCTTTATTACTATGCTGTGTGACAAGTTTAAATGATTTTATTATGAAACTAAACTTTGCAAGTTAAACTGGATAATACTGCTTTTAAACAAATGGAAAGATGCAGCTTAGTATATTTATTATTGGCTCAGTGTGGGATTTGGTGGATTACCTCAAGTTAAAATAAAACTATGATTTGTATGTATAGTCACTGAAATATAATTTAGACCTGTAAGCAAGTAGAAATGATGATGAATTCTTCTTGACAAATATTCAACTGTCAGATCTGTACTTGACATAGTAAACAGGTTCCAAAATTTGCATGAAGATTAGATTCAAGTCTAGTATGATGATGGTGATGACCATGTATCATTTGGTATCTTTTTATAAATACTGAATACTTTCTGTACGCCTGGCGCTGAGCTGAATATGTTTAGACAGTGCATCATACAGACATCTTCGTGCTGATGTTCATATCGTTAACATGGGTTCTTTGGGTCTAGAGCCAGTAAAAATTGTGTGAACAAGTAAGGACATCAATATGAGTCATAAATATGGTCCACAGCCCTAGTCATTTCATATTCAGCAATTGAATTGTCTCTGACAAAATAAGGAATAGGAAGTGCTAATTCAAATGAGATATTTTAGTAAAAGAATTTTGTAGATCTGCAGCTTTTTCAAATCTAATTACAAAGCTGTTTGTGCACACCTCCTGATTCAGTACCCGATGGTAAAATTGACTAAGAACATTGAAAAATATTTTTTTAATTTGTTGAAAAATTAATGTTCGTGGGATTTGGTTTCTTTTTGATATATAGAGAAGCATTGGAAGTGATTCTCAAGGTAGAGCAACAGCTGCTAACAACAAACGTCAACTTAGTGAAAACCGAAAGCCCTTCAACTTTTTGCCTATGCAGATTAATACTAACAAGAGCAAAGATGCTGCTACAAGTCCTCAAAAGAGAGAAACAATTGGATCAGCACAATGTAAAGAGTTATTTGCTTCTGCTTTAAGTAATGACCTTTTGCAAAACTGTCAAGTCTCTGAGGAAGATGGGAGAGGAGAGCCTGCAATGGAGAGCAGCCAGGTGGTGAAATTTGTATTTCTTCTGATCTTTGCTTTCACCTCTGAGTGTAAACATTAAGTTTAAAAAACAAAAGTTATGTTTGGTTAAGCACACAGGAATTTTACTTAGGTGGAATGAAAGTACTTCTATGACCTTCCTCATGAATCTGCCAGATTTATTCAAAATAGAGCAAATTTCTTTTTATCCAAAGTGACTGTACAAGTGATATATTCAGGTTAATGAAGGCTTCTGTTTATTTGCCACATACTGTATTGCCAATTTTTAATTAAGGGGAGTGGGGAGCAATAGATTGTTATAACAGTTTTTTTAAAATGGTGATAAAGTATTTTTGGAAAGTGCGGTCAAATCTTTAATATAGTTTTATATATTTATATTTAGTCTTATATAAGTAATGAGTTTGGTTTGCAGTTCTATAAAAGTTTTCAGGTATTATAAATTAATTTTGAAATTTATTTTTAAATTGACATTAATTTGAAGTTAGCATTGACAGCTCCATTGATTAACTTCTAAATTTGATTCAGATTTTTTACATGTATGTATTCACACAATAAATGTTATCTTTGAAATACAAAACCTCTAATATTGTTGTCAATGAATTATGTGCAGTTTTACATATTGTTTGTTTACCTGCTTTTTAAAAAACATTTTCTTTGCAGATTGTAAGCAGGCTTGTTCAAATTCGTGACTATATTACTAAGGCTAGTTCTATGCGGGAAGATCTTGTAGAGAAAAATGAAAGATCTGCTAATGTGGAGCGCCTTACTCATCTTATAGATCACCTTAAAGAACAAGAAAAGTCATATATGAAATTTCTCCAAAAAATCCTTGTAAGTTTTGGACCTTTTCAACAATGTATTGAGTTATTTTTGTAGTATACTCCTCTGGGGTGGCATCAGAATGTCATTAGTGTATATATATACCCCAGAGGAGTTTACTTATTTTCAAAAATCGTGCCATCCATGATAACATTTTCTTGCCCCGTTTTAATAGTTGTGTGATTTATACCACTAAAATATTTCAGGCTAGAGAAAATGAGGAGGAGGATGTTCGGACTATAGATTCAGCTGTGGAATCAGGTTCTGTAGCTGAGAGCACATCGCTAAACATAGATGTGCGGTCTGAGGCTTCAGATACCACGGTAAGCAGCTTTTTGGTAATTAAAGGGCTGGAAATGAAGATTAAAAATTTTTCCCCATTTTTCAAGATGACTTTTTATGGGTATTCCTTAATGAAAAGTGTATTGCAGGGAAGAAACCCTCAAATTGTTAATGCTGTATATATTCTTTTGAAACATCAAAGTTTATTAATGTAAAAAAGTTTTAATTATTGGTTTGAAAATATTATTTTCTGATCTTCAGCTTACAGAAACTTTTTTTCTGGTTTGTTTTATTATTAAAAACAGCTTTGCTAATTTTAGAGGCATTGGGAAAGTTAAAATTTGTTCACAGATAGAAGGGTATACATGTATACTATCATTAGCATTTACTTAGCACATTGTCTAGTGAAAAGTCTCCAAGTTAAAACTTACCTTAAAGCTATTAGGATTTTTTTTATTTCTCAGCCTCTTAGCTTAGGACTCAGGCAAAATTAGATGATTGAAAAATTCAGTTGCAAGACTAGAAAATGGGTCAGCAAAGCATTTACATTGTGACTTATTCACAGTGAGAAGAATACTAAAATTTCTGTTTCTGCAAAATGAAGTTTATCAAAATACTGATTTTTTGTGAAATTAGTTTAGCTCAAAAAATGTGGGGGGGGAGGGGGAATCATGGTAAAACTGAAAAAAAAAAAAAATCATCCACTGTGGAAAGCAGTTTGGCAGTTCCTCAGAAAGTAAAACAAAGAACTACCATATGACCCAGCAATCCCATTTTGAGGTATATACTTGAAGAAATGAAAACAGAGGTGCAAAAAGATACTTATAGACCAGTGTTCATAGCAGTATTACTTGACAGTAGCCAAAAGGTCGAAAC
This sequence comes from Chaetophractus vellerosus, assembly GCA_004027955.1. Taxonomy (NCBI): domain Eukaryota; kingdom Metazoa; phylum Chordata; class Mammalia; order Cingulata; family Chlamyphoridae; genus Chaetophractus; species Chaetophractus vellerosus. The sequence goes on from PVKH010024432.1 coordinate 6,677, forward strand.
AACCCAAGTGTCCATGAGCAAATGAATGGATAGGCAAAATGTGGTACATCCACACACAAGCCAGACAAGAGGACAAATTATTCCATGATTCCACCTACCCGAGGTTTCTAGAATAGGCCAATTCATAGAGGTGGGAAATAGATTAGAGGCTAACGGGCAGGGGGAAGGGAGGAATGGGAGGAATGGGAGTTACTGCCTCATGGATACGGAGTTTCTGTTTGGGATGATGAAAACATTTGGAAGTCAGTAGTGATGATGGTTGCACAACATCATGACTGTAATTAATGCTACTGATTTGTATTCTTAAAAGTGGTTAAAGTGGCAAAATTTTTGTCACATATATTTTACCACTCACAAAATAAATAATTGCCTATATAAGCATTTTTATTTTAAAAGATGAGCCTATGACTCTGCATTAGTAAACTTGAAAACCTATCACCAGTAAAGCTTTTCTTGTGAAATAACAGTGCATGTCTATCTTTTGTTTTTGCAGTATGTTCCCAAATACCATTCAGCATTAAGAATTTGAGGTTTTGTTTCCTTTAAGTTCTTATCTGGCTTATTTCTCTTCCCTGCCTTTCCTAATTTGAAGAGGAGATTTGAATTTTTCTTTATGTTATTTTCAACTGGCAAAATCAGAGGAGAGGGTTTGATACAGCCAGTTGTTGAAGAATGGATTCTATGGTATGGGGAAATTAATTTAACTGTCTACAGTGGTGCTGGGTTAATCACATTTCATTCCAGCAGAAATGGAAAGGCTGGGGCATGTGGGTAAAGAAATTCTGTTGGGGAGGGATGGAAATGAACGACAGCATTCATCAAGTATTCATCATGATGAGAATTTTTATATAATATAATATGGCATTATAAAAGTTGACGAGTAACATGTAGCAGAATAAGTTATAAAATATGCTTCAGCATTTAGTTATATAGTTTGGAAATACTAGGAAATAATACTTGCTTAATTAAGCCACAGTCTAGCCTACAGAAACTTAACTGTCTAATTAACTTGACTAACACTGGGTGGGTGAATTGATATATTTTTTTTAAGGTGGACAGGTCAATTTTTTGTATTTGCAAGGCTGACTTGTATGTTAAACAGGAGTTTTGTTAAGAAATTAATAAGCTACCCTATTTAATAAAGGAGGCATCTTTTAGTCAAAAAATTAGGCTGGGCATTGAGGACAAACTAGGGAATTCAACCTCACAAGAACAGGTTTCAGACATGGACATTACTCCAAGTCCTGAAGGGAAAGGTGACAGACCTCAGAATGACAGGGAACCGAGGCCTAGTAGGAAATGTAGCTGGATACATGGATTTCCCTCAAAGGTATTCTTCATGGTATTAACTTGGGAAACCTCTAAATGAACAGCTGCTTTGCTCATATTTCCTCTTCTTTGCTTTTCTGTTGTTGCAATTACACTATTATTAACATGGCTAATTATGTTGTCATTGACTTTAGAACAATGTTGTCCCTTAACATTTTAATTTCTTAATTTCCATTAACAAAGATTTTGAAACTTAATCCATTTTCCCTTTTGTTTTTTGGTATTTGAGAGCTCAAAATATATTCTTTTTTTTTTTTTTTTTTTTTTTTTTTTTTTTTTTTTTTTTTTTTTTTTTTTTTTTTTTTTTTTTTTTTTTTTTTTTTTTTTTTTTTTTTTTTTTTTTTTTTTTTTTTTTTTTAAGATTTATCTTTTTATTTATTACATACCCCCCCTTTCTGCTTGTTCTTGCTGTGTTCATCTATGCGTTCTTCTGTGTCCGAGTCAGCTCACGGCTTGCTCTGCCCGCAGCAGCTTGCCTTCTCAGGGCAGTCTGCCCGCTCAAGGAGGCCCCAGGAACCAAACCCAGGGCCTCCTATGTGGTAAACCGGCGCCCTACCAATTGGGCTACAGCCAGCCTCTCAAAATATATTCTTATTATTTTTCTTTTTAATCCATTCCCTGTGCCCCCCCCACCCCCATTTTTGCCGTTTTTGTGTCTGTTCGCTGGGCAATTCTATGTGTCTGTTTCCTGCTCTCTCTTCTCATCCTTCTCCTTATGTGTTCACCAGGATTTGATCCTGGGAACCTCCAATGTGGGAAAGAGGTGTCCTACTGCCTGCGCCACCTTAGTTCCTGGTTTTTTGACGTGTCTTGTCTTGGCTTTCCCTTGTGTCACTCTCCTGTTAAAGTCATCATCTTGCTGCATGGCTTGGCGGGGTCTGACGGCACACCCATGCACGGGGCCTGGTGGCCTGTGCACCTTCTATATTTTTTCTTTTTCTTTACGAGGTGATCCTGGGGATCGAACCCAGGTACCTCCATATGGGAAACAGACGCCCAGCCATTTGAGCCACATCCGCACCCCATATTCTTAATATCTTGACCATCAGTCAGTTGCCTTTTGTCTCTGATGTTTGTGTTCAGATGTTAATTTTAAATTTCATTCTTATTTCCTATGATTGGTGGTCATTAAAGAAAAAAAAATAGAGGAAGCTAATAACTCACCTCTGTAAGAATGAAAAACTTAGTGTTTTTTGGTTTATAATTTTGTTCCTTCCATTCTTTTTTTAAGAAAGATATTTAATTATCCAGTGATTTGTTTGCTAATATTTTTTTCTTGTTTTTCTCCAATGTTTGTTTTAATTGTTCTTGCTTTTAATTTTCCATGACTTGAATTAAAGGCACTCAGGAAAAGTTTAAAGAGAACCATTGAGTTGTTCCATTTAAAACAATTTGAATAAAAATAGCATTTGTAGAAGAGCTTATATCCATTTGGCATGAGTAAATTACTGTTTTAATAATTGAGTATAGACAAGAATAATTTCTTAAGTTTTATTACTGTTTGTTACCTAGTTAGGATCAGTGCTGTTTGTTTTTCTGTTGAGTAGATATTTTATATTTTCTTTTTGTGCCTGTTTAAAAATGACAAAACTTAATCTTTAGGTATTTGGGCAGTTTTTGTTTGTTTTCCTTTGAGGGCATAGTTTGAAATCACTTATGGGGATCTTAATATATAGAATGTTAAGCATTAGTTGCCCGAATTTAACAGAGAGGAAAGTCACTGATTATTTAAAGAACTAGGAAAAGAGGAAGCGAACATGAGCCACAGTAGGTGTCCTTTGGGATTTTTGTTCTCTCTTTAAGTCTTTTAAGTCTTCTGAATAGTGAGAAGTGAAATTTAGCAGTTGATGGTTATTACAGCGTGGTATCTATCAGTTTTTATTTACTTTAAAAAGCCGCTTTACTGTTTTTTAAGTTTCTTTGGAATATATCCGTATGAGTAAATACTATTTTCTGTTGAACTTGCATCTTGGAGTTTATTCCAATTTGATTCTTTTTTATCTTTTAAAGATTTTTAAGGCTATCCAAGTATAGTCTTCATTTCATAAAATGATTTTAATTTCTTAGGAAAATCTTTATTCCCACCACCTGACTATTCTCTGTCTCCTGTGCTGGATCTTCCATTCTTCTTGCCTCACCTCCCTTCCCTCTTAGAATTCTTTCAAAATATAGTATTCTCTTAGAAGAGTTCAAAGAAAAAGTTGAGGTCTTACCTTAGATTCAGAACTGAAAGCAACTTTGTGGGTTGCAGCTTGATATGAGAGGACTAATAGTCTAGAACTGCCTGTAAGGGTAGAGTCCATTTTATGAACTCTATAGACAAAGAAAAGGACTTAACAAAAGAAAGGACTTCTGGGAAGATGGAATAGACACGGAACTCTCTTCTCCCAGAAAAAAAATCTAGTAGAAAGTCAGAAATGGCCTGGAAAAAAGTCTTCTGAGGTTTATGACACCAGGGGAAGGCTGGACACCGCCCAGAAGAGAGAGGGGCAAAGGAAAAGAACTGAGGCGGCAAAACTGTGAGTTAAAAGCTGTAGCTGCAAATGCAGGTGCCGTCCCCCACACTAGACATTTTTGAATTCTCAAGCCTTGGTGGCGACAGACAAGTGGGGCCTCCCTCCGCCTTCTGAGGAAAGGGGAGAGAGAGGGACACGGCCTATGGCTGACTCAGCTTTTGACCCACACATTTGGTCTGCTGTGTCCCTTGAGCCCTTCCAGGCCGGCAGGGGCCTCACCATTGTTTGCCTTGGGAGCCAGCAGGGACTAAAGAGATTCGACCCTCTCAGTCACTATCCCTGTTGACTGGGACTGGTTGTTGAGGATGCAGAGGGAGTGGGATTACTTCCTATAGGCCCAGGAAAAGGGAGGGGGCTGCTCACAAAGGTTGGAGAACTGCCTCTGAGAAAGTTTGAATTACAAGGCTACTAGCCTCCAGGCAGGATCCTGTCACATTGACCCAGTCCATGTTGCAGCAAACACTCCAAAGGGCATTGAACTGAGAAGGCTGCCACAGAGCCCCATCTGCTGGCAGACCAAGGAAGTGCACGAGAAAATTAAAAGCAAATAAGAGGGGCTTTTTCCGACCTTTACAGCCTCCCTCCCCAAGGCCCTAGGAAGCAGGTCTGCAATCCATTACTGGGTCCAAGACCCAGATTTGAGCACCTAACAGACAATTCTAAAGACCCAGATCAGGTTAAACCAAGAAACAAAGAACAGCAGTAACACAGCCTCCTACCGCTAATACCCTAGAAATGAGAGTAATCGAGCAACTGAGTAAACTCACCACCCTAATAAGATGCCTCTAAAGTGGCAAAAAATTCCAAGCCTACTAGGAAAATGGAAGAAATGGTCCAAGAAAAGGAATATATAAAAACTCCAGAAGAGACGCAGGATTTGAGACAACTAATCGAGATGCACACAGATTTCCAAAAATCAAATTTATGAGTTAAAAGTCAGTATGGCCAAAGAGATAAAGGGCACCAGGAAGACACTGAGCGAGCACAAAGAAGAATTTGAAAACCTGAATAGAATAGTAACATCTCATTGGAATGAAAGACAGAATAGGTAAGATTAAAAACACATTAGAAGGGGAATGGAGGTGGCTGAAGTGATTAGGAGCTTACCCTCCCCCCTCCCACATCAGAGGTCCTAGTTCTGTTCCTGGTACCTTCTAAAGAAACAAGGAAGATGAACAGACACAGCAAAACATCAAGGGAGTGGGGAGAAATAAGTAAATCTTTTTTTAAAAGGCACACACACATTAGAGGCATACAACAGCAGACTCCAAATGATAGGAGAAAGAATAAGGGATACCAAAGACAGAACAGCTGGAATTGGAGAGAAAAGAACAGAGAGAAAAGAATGGGAAAAAAAAAATAGATGAGGGCTCAGGGAGCTGAATGGTAACACAAAACACATACAAATCATGGGAGTTATGGAAGGAGGAGGGAAGGGAAAAGGGCAGGAAGAGTATTTGAGGAAGTAATGGCTGAAATTTTTCCCACGCTCACAAAAGAAATGAACTTATATGCCCAAGAAGCACGGTATACTCCAATCAGAATAAATGTGAATAGACCTACTCCAAGACATACTAATCAGAATGTCAAAATAAAGAGAAAATTCTGAGAGCAGCAAGGGAGAAACAAACTATCACATACAAGGGATGCACAGTAAGACTTAGTACGGATCTCTCATCAGCAACCATGGAGGCAAGACGACAGTGGTATAATACAATTAGGATACTGAAAGAGAAAACCTACCAGCTGAGAATTCTTTATCCATCAAATTGCCCTTCAAATGTGAAGGTGAGTTAAAATATTCACAAGCAGAATACAAGATCAATACGCAAAAATCAGTGATGTTTCCATACACTAGTATGGAACAATCTAAGGAGGAATTCAGGGGGGAAATTCAATTTACAATAGCAACAAAAAGACTCAATACCTAGGAATCAATTTAAAGAAGTGCAGGATCTAGTTGCAGAAAACTACAAAACAGTGCTTAAAAAAAAAAGAAAAATGAAGGCCTAAACAAATGGAAAGACATTATGTATTCATGGATTAGAAGACTAAATATCGTGAAGATGTCATTCTTACCCAAACTGATTCAATGCAGTACCAAAAGCCTACTTTACAGAAGTAGAAAAGGCAATTATCAAATTCATTTGGAAGGGAAAGTGCACCTGAATAACCAAAAAGCATTTTAGAAAAGAAGAGCAACATGGGAGGAATTTCACTGTCTTAACTGTGAAACATATTACAAAGCTACAATGGTCAAAACAGCATGGTATTGGCAAAAAAGATACCATTGATTAGTGGAATAGAATTGAGAGTCCAAAAATAAACCCTCACCTCTATGGCCAACTGGTTTTTGACAAACCTATCAACTCCATGTTGATGGGACAAAATTCTTTTCAACAAAATGTTCTGGGAGAACTAGATAGCCATAACCAAAAGAATGAAAGACGACCTCTCTCATTCCCTATACAAGAATCAATTCAAAATGGATCCAAGACCTAAATATAAAAGCCAGGACCTTAAAACTACTAGAAGAAAATGTAGGGAAACATCTTGAGGACTTTGTGGTAGATGGTGGTTTCTTGGACCTTACACCCAAAGTAATGCGCAACAAAAGAAAAAATAAACGGGACCTCCTCAAAATTAAACACTTTTGCACCTCAAAGGACTTTGTCAAAAGGGTGAAAAGGCAGCCGACTCAATGGGAGAAAATTTTTGGAAATCATATATCCGATAAGGGTTTATCCATGATATATAAAGAGATGCTATAACTCAACAATAAGAAGACATGACCTGGTTTAAAAATGTGCAAAAGACTTGAAGAAACAATTGTCCAAAGAAAAAATACAAATGGAAAAAAGACACATGAAAAATGTTCAACATCACTAGCGATTAGGGAAATGCAAATCAAAACTACAATGAGATATCATTTCACACCTATCAGAATGACCACTATTAAAAAGACAGAACTACAGGTGTTGGAGAGGACGTGGAGAGCTAGGAACACTTATTCAGTGTTGGTAGGAATGTAGAATGGTACAGTCACTGTGGAGGACTGTTTGGCAGTTCCTTAAAATGTTGAATATAGATTTGTCACGTGACCCA